>JAOXOE010030492.1:0-13010 GCA_028565055.1 Phoeniculus purpureus | reverse complement strand
ATGGGGACTCCACCACTGCCCTGGGCAGTCCAGTCCAGGCTCTGATCACCCTTTCCATCAGGAAGGGCTTCCTAACACCCAACCTAACGCTCCCCTGGCAGCTTCAGGCCCTGGCACTAGTTGCCTGGGAGAAGAGCCTGACCCCCACCTGACTACAACCTCCCCTCAGGGAGCTGGAGAGAGGGAGAAGGTCCCCCCTGAGTCTCCTCTTCTCCAGGCTAAACACCTCCAGCTCTCGGCCTCTCCTCATCAGCTTTTCTCTCCAGTCTCTTCCCCAGCTTCGTTGCTCCTCTGGACCTGCTCCAGACCCTCCATCTCTTTCTTGAAGTGAGGACCCCAGTACTGGAGGGGAGACCTCCACAGTGCCCAGTCCAGGGGGAGAAGGACACCCCCAGCCCTCCTGGTCACACCATTGCTGATCCAAGCCATGATGCCCTTGGCCTTCTGGGCCACCTGGGCACCCTGCTGGCTCCTGTTCAGTCAGTTGTCACCCAGTGCTCCCAGTTTCTCTCTGCCAGGCTGCTCTCCAGCCACAGCATCAGTTGTGACCTGGATGTGAAGGTGGACATTAGAAACAGGAGGCTTTGGGTGCTTCAGGACACAGTTCAGGCTTGGTCAGACGAAGGACAACATGAACCAGTAGACACTGGGACCCCAGAACTGGCATTACTGGAGCACACTGAGGGCAACTGACTGAGCTCTGGACGAATCACTGCTGAACCAGGCAGCTGAGCCCCATTTGAGGTGCCCACACCCATAACCACAACACAGCAGGGGTTGCAAGGGACCTCTGGAGAAGGTCTAGTCTGACCCCTCTGCCAGAGCAGATACTGCTAGAGCCAGAACTCACCCAGGACCTAACATCACCACAGTGGCCACACCAGGGCAGTAAGGGCCACAGCCAAACTGTCCTTCAACACTTCCAGGGATGGAGACACCACCACTGCCCTGGGCAGCCCATGCGGGGGGTCTGCCACCCTCCTAATGTTTAGGTGGAACGTTCTTGTCTCCCATTTACGCCTGTCGCCCCTTGCTGTGTCACTGGGCACCACTGTGAGTCATTGAACCACAGGATCGTTCGGGTTGGAAAAGACCTTCAAGATCATCCAGTCCAACCACGAACCAAACTGTCCCAAGGCCACTGCTAAACTGTATCCCTGAGCTCCAGGTCTCTACATCCAGGGATGGTGGTTCAACCCCTTCCCAGGCAGCCCGTTCTGAGGCCTGAGGACCCTTTCCAGGAAGAAGCTTGTCCTCATTAGAGTTAGGATTAGGTGGTCCTCATGGCCAACCTCAACTTCCTCTGATACAGCTTGAGACCATTTTCTCTTGTCCTATCTCTTCTTCCTTGTGAGAAGAGACCAACCTCCACCTCTCTACACCCTCCTTTCAGGTGTAGACCACAAGAATGTCTCCTCTCAGCCTTGTTTTCTCCAGGCTCACCAGCCACCAGCTCTATCAGCTGCTCCTCACAAGCTCTGCTGATAGGACTGTTCCTTGTCCTTCTCACCATCACCCCAAAAGCAGCCTGAGCACCAACTCTGGAGGTTGCCCAAGCTGTCCTGCGTGGGGAAATTCCACATTGTGCTTCGTGGAAGGTTGAGCAGAGGATCACAGTGATGGGAGAGTCACAAACAACACCCATCACACACAAGGGTTAAGGCTCCGTCGCATTCCTTGGACATGGAAGGAAGGAAAACTATCTCTGCAAGGTCCCGATGGATTTATGACACAGACTATTTGTTGGCCTAAACGAAGACACCCCCTTATCTACCTCATCTTGACTTTCCTGAGCAATACATGTGGCTGCAGTTAATTCTGGTGCAGAGGAGCCAGCAGAGTGAATTATCTCCCATAAACTTTCCCTTTCTGCACCCTATTTTAAGATCAGGAACGAAAACACGTCACGGGGAACTTGTTCCAGACAGACCGGTGTGAGTTATGAAGATGCTGGAGGACAACATTTCCATGCAGATCCCCATAGGCAGAGACACCTGCAGCTCTGTCCTCCATCCATTGCCTTGACTGAGATCAAGGTTTCCATGGATGGATTTTGAATCTCATGCAGTGATGAGCCAGCAGTGGGCCCTGGTGGCCAAGAAGCATCCTGAGGTGGATCAGAAGGGAGTGGTTAGCAGATTGAGAGAGGTTCTCCTCTTCCTCTCCTCTGCCCTGGGGAGACCACATCTGGAATCTTGTGTCCAGTTTTGGGCCCCTCAGCTCCAGAAGGACACAGAGCTGCTGAAGAGAGCCCAACACAGAGCCACAGAGATGATGAAGGGAGGGGAGCATTTCTCTAATGAGGAAAGGCTGAGGGAGCTGGGGCTCTTGAGCTTGGAGAAGACGAGCCTGAGAGGTGACGTCATGAATGTTGGTCAATATGTGAAGGGCGAGTGTCAGGAGGATGGAGCCAGGCTCTGCTCAGGGGCATCTAATGATATGACAAGGGGCAGTGGGTATGAGCTGGAACAGAGGAGGTTCCACATCAGTATGAGAAGGAGCTTCTTTATGGTGAGGGTGACAGAGCCCTGGCAGGGGCTGCCCAGGGGGTTGTGGAGTCTCCTTCTTTGGAGATGTTTAAAACCTGCCTGGACATGTTCCTGTGTGACTTGGTCTAGGGGATCCTGCTGTGGCAGGGGGTTGGACTGGATATCTTTCGAGGTCCCTTCCAGTCCCTAATGATTCCATAAGTAGCATCAATGAAACCCCACTCGTTTGGTGTGTCCCAACCACTACTATTTCTGTTTGAGCAGATGTCTAGAGGTACCTTCCAACCCTTCCAGCATCTCCTCGGCTACTTCAGTCTGGAGCCCACTGCTGTATTTTCTAGAAACATCAGGTGATGCCACCGGGCTGAGCCCAGGTAGGTTGGGACACCCAAGGATGTCCAAGGTGTGGGAGCAGAAAAGGGACGTGGGGGTTATAACTGACAGGCAGCTGAACAGGAGCCAGCAGGATGCCCAGCTGGCCAAAGAAGGCCAGTGGCATCCTAGCCTGGATTAGAAACTGTGTGTCCAGCAGGAGTGGGGAGGTGATTGTCCTCCTGCACTCAGCACTGAGGATACTGCACCTTGAGTACTGGGTCCAGTTTGGGGCACCTCAGTACAAGGGAGACATCGAGGTGCTGGAGCGAGGGCAGAGGAGGGCAATGAAGCTGGGGAAGGGCCTGGAGAATCAGTCTGGTGAGGAGAGATGGAGAGCGTTGGGGCTGGTTAGTCTGAGGAAGAGGAGGCTGAGGGGAGACCTCATCGCTCTCTACAGCTATCTGAAAGGACACTGCAGAGCTGTTGGTGCTGGTCTCTTCTCACAGGTCATTAGTGACCAAACCAGAGGGAAGGGCTTCAATCTCCAACAGGGGAGGGTTAGACTGGCCATCAGGAAGAAATTCTTGATGGAAAGGGTGGTCAGGCAGTGGACTGGGCTGCACAGGGACAGGGCTGAGTCCCCATCCCTGGGTGTGTTTAAAAGATGCTTAGATGTGGTGTTGGGGGATCTGGTTTAGGCATGACCTCGTAGAGTGGGGTTGGTGGTTGGACTTGCGGATCCCGGGGGTCTTTTCCAACCTGAGTGATTCTGTGATTCTAAAGTAGACCAGATAAACCCCCTACAGGGGTCCTTCTCTGCAAGTCCCCAAGCACAGCTAGCCGTGGTCTGGAGGCCCTGCAGCAGCGTCACAGCAGTGACAGGAGTCTGATAGCAAAGATGGGGAGATGTCCTTTACCAGGATGTCCTGTAGTGACAGGACAAGGGGTGATGGTTCTACACTGAAAGAGGGGAGGTTCAGACTAGGTATTAACTAGTTCTTTACAGTGGGGTGTTTAGACACTGCCCAGGTTGCCCATACAGGGGGTATGTTGCCCATCCAGCTAGTGGGGAGAGACAAGGATCTGAGCACCCTAACCTGTGATTTCTAGATGGATCTGGGACACATTGCACATCCCTGCCATCCCCTAACCCCACAATATCTTCTTTTTACCAGGCTCCTATGACTCACAGAGGCACAGAACTATTCTAGTTGGAAAAGACCTTCAAGATCATCAAGTCCACCCACTCCCCCAGCGCTGCCAGGTCCCCTCTTGCTCACCCGACATCTCCATGGCTTTGCAACCCCTCCAGACACTGGGACGACTCCACTGCCCTGGACAGCCTGGGCCGAGCCTGGGGAACCCTTGTGGGAAAGATAAATGTTCCTCAGTGCCAACTTCAACCTCCCCTGGGGCAACTTGAGTCCATATCTTCTCACCCTGGGGAGAAGAGACCAAATCCCATCTTGTTCCAATTTCCTGAGGTTCAGGGAGCTGTGTGTGGAGAAGGTCTCCCCTGAGCCTCCTTTTCTCCAGTTCAACGCCCCCAGTTCCCTCAGGTGTTTCTCAGAGCACTGGTGCTCCAGCTCCTTCCTCAACCCCATTGTCCTTCTCTGGACCCTCTCCAGTCTCTCAAGGCCCTGCTGGTCCACCAACTCTCCAGTCCCCTTAGTTTCTTTGTCACCTTCGTGTTCCAGCTTCTTCACTTTCCACACTTTCCAGTGCTTGGAGTCATCACCCACAGCTCAGCCAACAGTGGACACAGGAGAGCATCGTCACCTGCACCCAGGGTAAGGACACAGCATGAATCACAGACTCACAGAACATTAGGGATTGGAAGGGACCTCCAAAGATCATCCAGTCTAGATCCAGTTGCACAGGAACATGTCCAGGCGGGTTTGAAACGTCTCCAGAGAAGGAGACGCCACAACCTCCATGGGCAGCCCCTTCCAGGGCTCTGGCACCCTCACTGGGAAGAAGGTCCTTCTCACACTGATGTGGAACCTCCTCTGCTCCAGCTCACACCTCATGCCCCAGGGAGAATCATAACAATATCGGAAGCACCAGCTGTTTCACTTCCCAACACTTTGTGGCTAAATTCCTAGTTTCTAATGGAGATGGCAAATTTATGTTCTCTGGTTTCGACGAGATGTCACTCTGCGGGAAAAACAAGACACAATGACAACTCGGGAAGTTTTTTCCTGAGATCAGCTGTCAAAAATTACATTCAGCCCATACAACAACAGATTGCACCTTCTAAAATCTGAATCCAGATGGTTTCAGTACATGGGAGGTCTCAAAGTCAGACTAGAAGTTAAACTCTGGAAGCCTTCTGCTAGTTTTACTTTTAACTATGTGGACATCTGAATTCTTCCTGAAAAATCAGCTACTCAGAGCTGTGCCTGGACTTGAAGAATCACAGAACATTAGGGATGGGAAGGGACCCCAAAAGATCATCCAGTCCATCCCCCTGACACAGCAGGACCCCCCAGATCCAGTCACACAGGAACATGGCCAGGAGGGTTTGAAACACCTCCAGAGAAGGAGACTCTGCAACCCCCCTGGGCAGTCCCTGCCAGGGCTCTGGCACCTTCACTGGGAAGAGGTTCCTTCTCAGACCTAAACCTGGCAAGCAGCTAATACCCTGAGCCCGCGTCTGAAAAGGTATCAAATTCATCTGATTTATGGTTTCCTGGCTGACAATAACCTGCTGTCAAGGCTTTTGTCTCTTCTTTTTCCCTGCCCAGTAGCCATGGCAACGCAGTGTGATAAAGTGAAGCGCTCCACGATGCTCCGATACCGGCTGTGCTTGGTGTAACAGGTGGTGTTATCAAAGCCCGAGAAGACACAACTAGTAATCCAGGGTGAGATGTAAAACCAGCTCCTAGTTAAAGTGTTGCTTGTGTTTTATTGAAAAATTCATGGCTCTCTGAATGGCACCGGTTCTCCTCTTGAATAATTCAAGGCAGCCAGCCTGTCCCATTGCGAGCTTTAGATTAATTTTAATGAGGCTATCAAAGCTGTTCTGAGCCGCTCTATGTTTAATAGGTTTAGCTGGGTAATAGTTTAACCCGTTGCTACTTCTAACTAGCAGGAACAATCAGGTTTATGCAGAAGGGCTTCATTTTTATTGATTGAATATTTTATTGATCGCATCTACAGTTTGATCAAGCAGCAGTACCACCACGACTCCACATCCTACATGTCACTGGTGCGGACTCTCCATTCTCCAAACTACTAGTTTATGCTTAGAAGTTTAAACTATTCAACTACAACAATCAGTTCGTAAGTTTCCCACTGTGGGAAAAAATAAGAGACCCCATGGGGAGCCCCAGCTATGGAGAACCCCAGGGGGAATCCCAATGAGGAGATAACCCCAGGGGTTAACCCAACAAGAACAGAACCTGGGGGGGAACCCCAACAAGAAGAGAACCCCCAGGGGGAAGAAGACTATCACCCCTGGTCAGGGAAAACAATCTAGAACTATCCGTGGTAGAGGAGGCCCTTAAGTCCAGCCCTGGGCTACCAGAGCGTTTCTCAGTACAAACTGAAGTACAGGAGGAAAAAAAAAATCCCGACAGATCTGCTATTAATTCTCTTAAAACTCTGTAATGTGAAAGGAGGTGAATTTCTTACACAACGATTTTAAACTTTGAATCAAGAAAAAATAAGTCAAAGCGTGAAGCTCTTCCCTTTCCTCTAATAAACTTGATTTACACCTTCGCATGGAGCCTCTGAGATGAGAGTTCAAGTGGAATCTTTCCAAGGACCCTGGTAACCGAAGCAGAAGGTTTATTCCAGATAATTTTAGCTTTGCAATATGTTTTGTACCCTGCTAAAATACAAATCTGACTGGTTTTGGGGCTCAGAATTGATGCTGTTGGGATTTGAGAGATTTGTGAGAGAGAACTTAAAACCAAACAAAAACGTTATCAGCTCAGACCTGCTGGGACATGTCCCTTTATGACTGGATCTAGGGGATCCTGCTGTGGCAGGGGGGTTGGACTGGATGGTCTTTGGAGGTCCCTTCCAATCCCTAATGACTGGATCTAGAAGATCCTGCTGTGGCAGGGGGGTTGGACTGGATGACCTTTCGAGGTCCCTTCCAATCCCTCACGTTCTGTGATTCTGTGACTGGTGCTGACACTTGATTTTCCAATGCACCAAAGGCACTTGCTGCTTGGAGACCAAGTGCTGACTGCTGGTCAGTCTGTCCACAGGATGATGCTGTGGAGCATCATCTCAGTCTGTGACAGCAGTAGTGAGCCTGGGAAAACTCCACCTTCCTGTGCAAACTGGAATGAAATTATTGCAGAAGCACAGAACTACTGAGGCTGCAGAAGCCCAGAGTTCAGCCAGCCCAGCACCTAACATCACTCCAGCAGCCACACCAGGGCACTGAGGGCCACAGCCCGGCTGCCCTTCAACACCTCCAGGTTTGAGGACTCCCCCACTGCCCTGAGCAGCCCAGTCCAGGCTCTGATCACCCTTTCTATCAGGAGGGGCTTCCTAACATCCAAACTAACTCTCCCCTGGCAGCTTCAGGCCCTGCCCTCTCATCCTGGTGTTGGCTGCCTGGGAGAAGAGCCCGACCCCTACATGACTACAACCTCCCTTCAGGGAGTTCGAGAGAAGAAGGTCTCCCCTGAGTCCCCTCTTCTCCAGGCTAAACATCCCCAGCTCCTCAGCCTCTCCCCATCAGCCTTTCCCTCCAGTCCCTTCCCCAGCCTCACTGCTCAACTGGACCCGCTCCGGACCCTCCATCTCTTTCTTGAAGTGAGGGGTCCAGCCCTGCCCCCAGTACCTGAGGGAGACCACCCCAGTGCCCAGTACAGGGAGAGAATGACATCCCCAGTCCTGCTGGCCACACTGGTGCTGATCCAAGCCAGATACAGTTTGACATCACTTAGAATCTTAAAAAAACTAGAAGTAAAGCAGCACTTTTGTTTGTTTTCTGTTATCATGGCAGTAGAATTATTAGAAGGAGAATTCTGAAGACAGATATTTCTTCTTCAGAGGAAGATGAGACCGAGTTTAAAAAGTTCCCCCTAAACCATAATTGCCAAGACAAGGCTCTGACAGAGACAACAGTGAAGCTCCACGAGTCTCAGATGTCCACATGAATAAGGACATCAGCGAGAGCTATATCGGGGTAGAAGAAAACAGCTCATAACATGGTGAGGGGCAGAAGCTGCCCCACTGACTTCCCCACATTGGGAAAACACATCCCTGCAGCCTGCCAGAGATATTCTTTCCTTGAGTGACAGACTACGGCCACTGTCAGATCAGATTAGTGGGACACCGGTGCTGTGCTGCTGCACGTCTGACCTCCTTCGTTTTCATAAGAAACTTAGTGAACCTCTAGGTTCAACCATTCTACAAAAATAAAAGCAACCAACCCCGAACTGAACTGCGTCTGGTAAATCCTGTTACACAGCCAGGCAAATACCATCACCCAACTCAGCAGCAAGGAGACCCCACTGCTCTCCACAGCTGCCTCAGAGGAGGTTGTAGCAAAGCTGCTGCTGGTCTCTTCTCCCAGATTCCTAATGATAGGATGAGGGGAAATGGCCTCAAGTTGCATCAGGAGAGAGTTAGATTGGATCTTAGGAAGAAGTTCTTTGCTGAGAGAGTGGTTGGGCACTGGAAGAGGCTGCCCAGGGAGGTGGTAGAGTCTCCATCCCTGGAGTGGTTTAAAAACCGAGTAGCCAGAGCACTTGAGGCCATGGTCTAAGGGTTAGGGAGCTGTTTGGGTGAGGGCTGGCCTTGATGATCCTGGAGGTCCTTTCCAGCCAGGATGATTCTGTGATTTTGTAACTCAACAGTTGAACAGTTTCTTCAGAGAAGGCGGCTACTACTCGTGGGAAAAACTGATGCTGTCACATCTGGTTCAAGACATCTGCGCTGACCAATGTTTTTCTTTCCTGAACACTTGGTCCACAACCCACTGCACAGAACCAGTCCAGAATTAAAAGGGTGGCTTTGCACATCGGGATTGCATAACACTGGATGTGCTGACAAAGCACAGAGTGAAGGCTGCCAGGAACACCTCAGCTTAGTCCTGTGCTGGTGTGAAAGCCTGCTGTGAAATGCTAAATACACGATATAAAACAGTCACTGAAAGTAATGAAAGCCAGGAGCATCCACAGGAGAATCACAGAGCACTAGGGATTGGAAGGGACCTCAAGAGATCAGCCAGTCCCATCCCCCCACCACAGCAGGATCCCCTAGATCCAGTCACACAGGAGCATGGCCAGGAGGGTTTGAAATGTCTCCAGAGAAGGAGATTCCACAACTCTCCTGGGGAGCCCCTGCCAGGGCTCCATCACCCTCACCATGAAGAAGGTCCTTCTCACACTGATGTGGAACCTCCTCTGCTCCAGCTGACACCCGCTGCCCCTTGTCCTATCAGTGGGTGCCCCTGAGCAGAGCCTGGCTCCATCCTCCTGACACCCACCCTTCACATATTAATCAACACTCGTGGGGTCACCCCTCGGGCTCCTTTTTTCCCCAGCTCAAGAGACCCAGCTCCCTCAGCAGGGAGATGCTCCCCTCCCTCCATCATCTCTGTGGCTCTGCGCTGGACTCTCTCTGGCAGCTCTGTGTCCTTCTGGAACTGAGGGGCCCACAGCTGGACACAACATTCCAGCTGTGGTCTCCTCAGGGCAGAGTAGAGGGAGATGAGAACCTCTCTCCATCTACTAACCACCCCGCTTCTGATCCATCCCGGGATACCATTTGCCTTCTTGGCCACCAGGGCCCATTGCTGGCTACAAGAACCTCCAGGTCCCTTTCTCCTCCACTGCTCTCCAAAGGTCACCAACTCTTTGCTCTTTCTAATGACCAAACCTGAAGAGTTTCTTAACATGCAGGAGACAAATCAGTCTTCAGAAGAAATCACAGGCAACAAGCCACTGAAGTTACCTTCCAGCATACTCCTTATGTCTTTATCGTGAGTCACTTCCCTGGCAGTCTCTCCGCTCCCGTTAACGATCGAAGTGTCCGCGTTGTGCTGCAGGAGCAACATCACCACCTCCTGCAAAGCAAGGGGAGGAACACTGCTCATCTTCGTCTGGCTTGGAGAGGCCCCAGTCGGGCTTCCCAGCTGCTGCCATCCTATCAGAGGAGCTGTGTAACGGCCTCTCACCACTTGTGAAAACAGGAAGGGATGGGTCAGAGAGATTGAAGAGTGGGGCTAACTCTGCTCTCTCACACCAGTCAGGCTGAAAAAACAAGTGTGGACTTAGTTAGAGCTGACCAGACCCGCAAGGATGTGGGTAGAGCTGGTAAGAATTTGACAGATAAACCAGCACAGAACATCAAACCAGTCTCACATTTCAGAGTCATTCAGGTTGGAAAAGACCCCTGGGATCATTGAGTCCAACCATCAACCCCACTCTACAAGGTCACCCCTAAACCAGATCCCCCAACACTACATCTAAGTGACTTTGAAGCTCATCCAGGGATGGGGACTCAACCACCACCCTGGGCAGCCCAGTCCAGTCCCTGACCAGTTTCAGCCATACAAAAAGCTCTTCAGTCCTTGTTTTCTACAAGGAAAGTCCTGACACCAAATGGACCAGTGCGTCCTCATTTATAGGATTTCCAACCCTCTACAGAAGCCACTAAGATTAAATCAAGGCACAGCGAGGTGTAACAACCCTCACACCTTCTGCTGTGTCCAACATAGAATCATAGAGTGTTCTAGGCTGGAAGGGACCTCCAGAGGTCATCTAGTCCAACCTCCCTCCACAGGGACAACTCCACCTGGGTCAGGCTGCTCAGAGCCTCATCAAGCCTGACCTTCAATGACTCCAGGGATGGGGCACTCCCCACCAGCTCCCCAGGCAGCCCATTCCAGCCATCAACCACCCTCACAGTGAAGAGATTTCCTCTAACATAACAGGCACAAACACGAGGCAAACTGTTGGATTTCATCAGTAGGCAAGAGATCCTCACACTGGTCTCCACACAGTAACTGGCACCTGCAGGTAGTGCTGCGCTCTCACACTGGTGTGCTCCTGGACTCTGCACTGGTGAGACCTCACCTTGAGTACTGGGGCCAGTTTGGGGCACCACAGGATCAGAAGGACATTGAGGGGCTGAAGCAGGGCCAGAGAAGGGCAACGAGGCTGAGGAGAGGGTTGGAGGACAGGTCCTGTGGAGAGAGGCTGAGGGAACTGGGGTGATTGAGTCTAGAGAAGAGGAGGATGAGAGGAGACCACCTGGCTCTCTACAGCTCCCTCAAAGGAGGTTGTAGCCAGGCTGCTGCTTGTCTCTTCTCCCAGATTCCTAATGAGCAGACACAAGGAAATGGCCTCAAGTTGCATCAGGGGAGATTTAGATTGGATCTGAGAAAGCAGTTCTTTGCTGAGCAAGTGACTGGGCACTGGAACAGGCTGCCCAGGGAGGTGGTGGAATCCCCATCCCTGGAGGGGTTTAAAACCAGAGTAGCTCGAGCCCTTGAGGCCACAGTTTAGGGGTTAGGGAGCTGTTGGGATGAGGGCTGGGCTTGATGATCGTGGAGCTGCTTTGCAGCTTTGCTGATTTGATGATTCTCTGGCAGGCAGCAGGAGTGGTGTCAGTGGTGCACAGCACTGCAGTGGACAAAAGCTGTCGCTTTATCTGCCAGCAAAACCCTCTCCAACAGAAAGCCCCACAGATATGCTAAGGTTTGCCAAGTGAAAGCACGCAGCAGCCTTCTCCTGCCTTCAAGATAAGACAATTGTGCCTTCAAGACAAGACATTTGAGCAGTCACAGCAGTAAGGCAGTGCCTAGTCCTTAACAACCTCAACCAGTCATCTTTCGACGCTGTAACAGCACCTTTCAGAAGGGATCTCACTGCTCGTGTTCCTTAACCCTGTGACTGAGGCTTGAGAACAGCCAATGTACTTTACCTTGCGTCCTGTGAAAGCAGCCCGGTGCAGCGGGGTGTCCCCCATGTCGTTGAGCACATTCACGTCTGCTCCAGCCTAAACAGCGAGAGCAAAAGACACCTAAGTGCCCTTTCCAGAGCTGCTCCCTCTAACTGCAGGGAAGGTGGGGACAGGACCCCAAACTACACCCTGTGCCAAACCACAGCTGCCCTACAGCCACCCTGGAAATCAAGTGCAGATGTCAGGTTCATAACCAGCATCTTATAGTCCACTTGGGGGTTGTCTGGTTGCATTTGGGGGTCTTTTTTGGGGAGGGGAGGGGGAAACCCCAACAAAACCACCCACACAAGGTATGGAAAGCCCTGCCAGGGTAACACACACCCTGCACTCCCGTATCAGCACAGGTCAACGGCACCCTGGGCTGCACCAAAAAGCAGGTCGCGGGAAGTGATTCTCCCCCTCTACTCTGCTCTGGTGAGACCCCACCTGCAGACCTGAGCCCAGCTTGAAGCTCTCAACACAAGATGGACATGAAGCTCTCAACATGAGATGGACACGAGCCTGTTGGAGCAGGTCCAGAGGAGGCAACAAAAGTGATCAGAGGGCTGGAGCATCTTTCTTACAGGATGAGTTGGGGTTGTCTAGCCTGGAGAAGGCTCTGGGGAGACCTTACTGCAGCCTTTCAGTACTTAAAGGGGACCGGGAAGAGAGACTAGGACAGACTTTTCAGCAAGGCTGGGTGTGACAGGACAAGCGGTAATGGTTTTAAGCTAAAAGAGGGGAGAATTAGACTAGATAGAAGGAAGAGGTGGTTTACAATCAGCACAGTGAACACTGAAACAGCTTGTACAGACAAGTGGAGGAGTCCCCATCCCTGAAGACACTCAAGATCCAACTGCATGGGGCTCTATCAACTTGATGCTCCTGCTCACTGCAAGGGGATAGGACTCGAAGACCTTTAAAGGTCCCTTCCACCCCAGGACATTCTATGGTTCTATGAAAATACCTTCAGCAAATCCTCCACCACAGCAGCGTGTCCAAAATAGCAAGCGAGGTGAAGAGGTGTCCAACCCAGGTTGGATTTACTTCTGCCTGGAACACAAAACAGGCAGATTAAGCTGTGCTCACACAACACAAAAACATCTCACCAAGGGTTAGGAAGAAGTTCTTTGCTGAGAGAGTGGTTGGACACTGGAACAGGCTGCCAGGGAGGTGGTGGAGTCCCCATCCCTGGAGGGTTTTAAACACCAAGTAGCTGGAGCACTTGAGGCCATGGTCTAGGGGTTAGGGAGCTGTTGGGATGAGGGCTGGGCTTGATGATCCTGGAGG
>JAOXOE010030491.1:0-13010 GCA_028565055.1 Phoeniculus purpureus | reverse complement strand
CCCCACCCTAGACCAGGCTTGCCAGAGCCCCATCCAGCCTGGCCTTAAACACCTCCAGGGATGGGGCCCCAACCACCCCCCTGGGCTGAAGTCTGAGCTGATGGACTGTATTAGAAGGCAGGGTGATTTAAACTGGCGAGGGGACCTGCCCTGCAGGGCTTCCATGTCCCTTCCAACACCTCTTGCATGGACCCTTAAAAATAACACCCTGTCATGTCCCAGAGGAGGAAGGCGGGTGAATGATGTGAGTACACACACAGTTACAGCAGTTTCTGTTACGACACTCGGGGCCATCTCTGTACTCACACTTTCCCCCTGGAGCATGTGCTTGCTCCAGGGCTGCAGGTTTGGGCGGAGGAGAGACGAGTGATGGCATCACGCTCTGCGTGATGGACCCTGTGCCTGGCTGAGCCTGAGGGTGTCCTACTCGAAGAACGCCACACAGCATGGGGCAGGTATAAACTCTAGAAAAGAGAGTTTATGAAGACAGGATGAGAGAGCTGGGGCTGTTCAGCCTAAAGACAAGAAGACTCTTGGGGCTGTTTAATTTGAGGAAGAGGAGGCTGAGGGGAGACCTCATCGCTCTCAACCACTATCTGAAAGGACATTGTAGAGATGTTGGTGCTGGTCTCTTCTCACAAGTAATTAGTGACAGAACCAGAGGGAAGGGTTTCAAGCTCCAACAGGGTAGGTTTAGGTTGGACATCAGGAAAAAATTCTTCATGGAAAGAGTGGTCAGGCACTGGAACGGGCTGTCCAGGGTGGTGGTTGAGTCACCATCCCTGGATGAGTTTAAAAGATGCTTAGCTGTAGCGTTGGGGGATCTGGTTTAAGGGTGAACTTGTAGAGTAGGATTGATGGTTGGACTCGATGATCCCAAGGGTGTTTTCCAGCCTGAATGGTTCTATGATTCTATGACTTGGGAGGACCTGATAGCGATCTTCCAATCCCTGAAAGGGGCCTATAAGAAGGCTGAGGAAGGACTGTTCACAAGGACACTAAATAATAGGACAAGGGGAATGGGTTTAAGCTACAAAAGGGTAGATTTCAGCTGGGCATGAGGAAAACATTCTCTAATCTGAGGGTGGTGGATCACTGGAACAGGTTGCCTAGAGAGGTGGTAAAGGCTCCATCCCTGGAGATATTCAAGGTCAGGCTTGATGGGGCTCTGAGCAACTGTTCTAGTTAGCTACGTCCCTGCTTGTTGTAGGGGAGCTGGACTAGATGACTTTTGGAGGTCCCTTCCAACCCAAACATTCCAGGATTCTGTGATTCTAAAAATTGACAGCCACCATCACTGAATTATTTCAAAACTTCTCAGATACTTTAAAGCAGCCAGTTCTCATCACAGTTGCATTTGCTTCTGCCAGTCATGATAAGTTCAAAGGAAGCTGCCCACTGATGTGTCATCTCCAATGGATGAAGATAGACCAGAGGAAATATTTTCATAAACCCCGATGAATTGAACTCTGCTTCACACGGCGGCTGAAATTGTCCACTGCCAGGAAGACGGATAGTGCTTGCTAAAAACAATTAGCTAAGACTTAGACTGGTCATAGGCTATTCTCAGCTCTGCCCTGACTCACTCACATCGCCTCAGGTGAGGTTCTTGAATATTTGTGCCGTAGTTTACCCACTGGAATAGCAACAGTCTCATGGAGTGGTGTGAGAAGTAGTTAATTAATATTTGGAAAACAGTTTGTGCCTTGACGTCTTTGTGCCTTTGTTTACCCATCAGTAATATCACAGATAGTAACTGCCTCATGGAGAGGTACAATGATTAATTAATTACTTGAAAAGCAGTTTGAGATCCTTGGATAAAAGATCCTATGCAAGTAAAACATGTCATTAAAACATCTCCTGGGCCTCTGTGAAGTTAAAATAGAGCTGGAGCTTCTTAGCCATTCAAATAATTAAACCATAAATACTATTTATATTAATCTTCCCTTCAAAAAACCATCTAATCTAGGCAGAGATACCAGTCAAAGGTTGAAAAATGTTTCAAATTCAGGCGACCTATCAATTTGAAGAGCTTGATTCTTAATTGCTGCGTGATTTCTATCAATGGAAAGTGAGAGCAGTTGTATTCACAAAAGCCTGTCAAGCAAAGGTGCTGGCCATCAGCCATTGATCTATTCAGCCTTTTGCTTCCTGGGTGGCTTGTGCTGCTTGTGCTTCTCTACTAAAAGATAGCCATGGCTGCACGCCCTGAGCCAGCTCTGAGCAGATCCATGGGGAGAGAAAGACCAGTACAAGGAACAGTAGAAGAATCACAGCATCATTAGGGATGTCTCAGCCTTTTCCTGGCTTCCCACTCCTCTCTGCCCAGGGAATATTTTGCAGCACTCGGCAAGTAACCTGTGTGGGAATGTGGGAAGGAAGAAAGGATGTAATTGCCTTCCTAAGCTCCAGTGCTTTCATTAGTTAAATGTCCTCCTGTCTTTTCCATGCTAGTCCAGCTTCTACTGAAAATTCATCAGCCTGAAAGAGGCCTCTAGGGCCATTTGGAAGTATCCATCAGATAAAACCAATTGCCATCCTCCTTATGCACAGGCAAGGAAGCAGACTCGGGGAGACTGGTCACACGGGAAGGGCAGGAGGGACCTGATGACTCAGAGCTTTTGACTCCCAGCTTTTGGCTTTAGACGCCACTCCAGCCAAGTACAAAAGCACATGGTTATCGCTCAACTCATGAATAATCTCACTGATTTAAGCTGTAAACTTCAGCATCAGGGGCTTAACCACCTGACCGTGCTTGCCAAGAGCAGGTCTGGATAGGCCCAAGACATTCCTTCTGACCTAGAGGAAAAGCAGCAAATGGTGGTTTCCCTGGTTTTCTGTCTAAGAGAACCACTAATGGGGATGAAAAGATGGGCTGATGTGAGAGGTCCCTTGGGGATGGTGGATCTCCTGTGCCAGTCTCAGGAGCTCTCTTCATGCTGGATATGAGTAGACCTACCCACCTTCCTTACAACCACCCTGTTGAACGCATGTGGGGGGCTGCTTAGCCGCCTGCAGTGACATTGACCTTGATGATGATTCCCCAGAGCAGGATGCCCAGACAATGTGATCCCAGTCTCCAGGCTATGGTGGGGGGGCGGGAACCTGATCCATATATCTGGATACCAAAACTGTCCTCTCCTGACTGGGATTTACTGAGCTCTTTATCCCTTTGCTCATCCAGAATTGAAAAACGACATGGTCCTCAGAGAGTCTCATCCGCAAGCAGAGACATCCTTCAAAACTCTACAGCCCAGCTCAGGATATGTTTTACTGCCCTCCAGCTGCTTTTGAACTTGCATTTCTAGCAAAGGGCTAAGAGATGAAGAAGGAAACAAGAAGGAAGAAGCTACGATCCTGTTGTTGATGGAAGAAGCGAAGCAACCTAAATTATACATGGCTTGCCTTCCAGGTGGCTGGACTATCTCTCCCTTCTATTATGCAAAGTAATAGTCTCACAGACAAAGCAGAGGGAACCAGAGATACCAGAACATTTGGGAAACACGTCGTGTAGTTCAATGAAGAGTACGTTCATTGCCTGTCTTCCTTCTTGTTATTAATGTGGGGTTTCAGCTGGATGCCTGTTGTTCAACCTTTCCCCAGAGGTGAAAGATGTCACCCTCTGCCTCTGAGAAGGAGCAGAAAGACCATGAACCCAGTCAGAACTGGAGCAGTAATTTAGAGTGACAGGGTTTAGGTTTTGCAGACTGGGACTTACGTTCATACCTATTGAGAGCAGAGACAGGAAGATTCTCCTAAGAGCCTTGCTAGGTTGGCCCCCTTCATGTCTGTTTTGCAAACCCACCGACAGGCAGGATGCACAGACTTAATTTCACTGATGGTGGCGTTGCTCCGTGCGTGGAATAACCAAGCTACTCGTTTTTTAGAATCTAAGAATGTACTGGTTTGGAAGGGATCTCCACAGGTCATCTAGTCCAATTCTCCTACAACAAGCAGAGACACCTCGAACTAGAACAGATTGCTCAGACCCCCACCAAGCCCAGCCTTGAATGTCTCCAGACATAGGGTCTCTACCACCTCTCTAGTCAAGCTGTTCCAGTGATCCACCACCCTCAGATTAAAGAACTTTTTCCTAATGTCCAGACTCACTCTACCCTTTTCTAGCTTAAAATCATTCCCCCTCATCATGTTGTTCCCTACCTTGTGAACAGTTCTTCATGTGTCAGCCTTCCCTTGTGGCTTTCTGATGACGGCAACTCAATGGTTTGACTCTCAGACTGGGAAGAATGGCCCTTGTTTTCACTCAGAGCTGTGGGCTAGCAGCTCTTGGGCTGATTTCTGAAGCACTTCACTCTGTGATGAGAAGTTCTTTACAAATCTGTTTCCAATACTGGACCAAATTCAGTCACCTCTCACTTCGCTAGCTTCATCTAGCTCTGGTGCTGGAGTTTAAATCCATGCTCAATTTTCTCCTCTTTCATTCTCTCACAGGAACAATACGGGAAACATGGAGCTCAGGGGCTCTGCAGCCTGAGTTCTGCTCCAAATCCGTTCGTTCTATGGCCTTTGCAAACTGGCAGGTGGAAAGTGGAGCTCGACACTTACAATACTGCATTTCTGGGGATATTCTCCAAAATCCAAGGTATGGGAAAACCAAGGGTTTCACAACAAAGTGTGGAAAAACCCCAACCAATATTTGCTCAAACCTTTTCAGGCCGCACCCAGAAAGCGAGTGAGACTGTGATGGACAAACCCTCTCCTGGCAGCCGGCCGATCAGCTGGAGCACCGCTCGCCGAGCCCCAACCTACTTCCCACCATGCAAAACCACTGCAGGAAAAGGCTGACAAGGTTCAGACAGTTCATAGCACTGTACCTTTGCTCACGACAGGAACATCAGCCAATTGCTAGCGTCTCAGTGTCTGGCCAAAGTGGATAGCAGACGACTGTCTGAAGCTGGGACCTGGGAAAATGGGGATAACATCAGGAAAAAACAAAAACATCTTACATACCTACTACTCCCATCTCATCTCGCTCTAGGGAGATGCCTACTTGTCATGGACTGAGTCAGTGCCTGGTCTTGTGGTCCTTGGGCACCCCACAGAGCTACGGCGTGCTTTCAGACTCGGGGCTGTTGGCACAGCTTGTCCTAGCTGCTGCTGCTGCTGCGAGGACTTCACAGCCATGCTGCAAACAAGCGGCTTGGCTATTTCCACCCTGTTTTGGTCTACCAGTGCGTGTGAACAAACACCAGGTCTCCCCGTTGGGTCAGCAGGTCACGATGAAGCAACAGCACCTACCTGAGAGTGTTCGCCGGTGTCTTTGAAAGATCTCCCCGGATTTTGGTGGGTATCAGGTTACCACAAAGTATCTGCTGGGATCTGGGCTTTGATTGTCTTCTTCACTTTTGCCTGAGAGACCGCAACCGACAACTCTCTTTTCGTGAAGGAATGGGTCAGTGCTTGTGTTTTGAGCGCGGGGAGGAGGAAAGGCTGTGTGAGGCCACTGGCTGCGTGGGGGAGCTGCAGGGTTGTTGAGAATGATAAGAAACCATCTTATTTCTCCTTCTCTAGGCTGGTAACTCTGTCTGAGGGACCACTGCTTCTGGCTCTTCCATTGTCCTCCTCCTCTACAGGTCCTGCATCCTTGGCACTTCCTAGCCAGCTGTGCCGTCCCCAAACCTCCCCACTGCTCCCCGGGCAAGTCCTGTCCCTTCAGCTTGTGGTGTGACAAAATTTAGTTCTGCTGAGATGGCTGAGAAGTCTTCGCCCTTCAGACAACTACCTTCACCTAGACCACGTTGAGGCCTTTTATTTCCTTCAGTGATGTGTTTACGAGACGCTGGTGGGGACCTCTACGCAAATGAGAGTCTGTGAAAGCCAGAGCCAGCTCCCCAGCACAGATCAAATAGTTACGCAGGTTTTCAGCAGCTGTAGGGCAGGCCAGGTGAGAGGAAGGCAGATTTGCCATTTTGTGTGGCTCAGCTCTTCGCCAGATGTGACAAACACGGGTGTCTCACGCCGGCGTTGCTGTGCCGAGCTTCACCAACAGATGCGTTTTCCTCCCCGCCTGCTCTGTTGGTGTGAGCGGCCTCACAGCTGCAAAATAAGCACAGGAAGAGAAGCTGACGTTGCCAAGTGGGAGTCCAGTTTGTATTCGTGCCGAGAGCTGGCCAAAGGAGGACAAAACCTCATTCTCAATAGGGTCATCAAGATCTGGACATGCAGCTTCATCTCTCGCTGTATTCAAACGTGATTTATCGGTTCCCGTGAAGTAGACAAGAGGGAGAACAGCCTCTAAGAGGCAGTGCTGCTGGGGCATAAAGCACGTGGGATCAAAAAAAAGGTTATTCTGAACACAAATCTGCACCCAGTAACCAAATATTGCAGTAGCTCCTTTTTCTGTTGTGCTAAGAAGTCCTGGCCATAACATAGGAGATGAAGTAATAACAAAAAAAGCTCTTCAAGAAGCAGTAATCTTTGGACTGAAATTAAAGCTAAACTACAGAGCTTCTGCAATCCTCATTCGTGGCAGAGTACAAAGATTTTTGCCTATCTGAGCTTGGGATGGTTTCAGTATTAGCAGGCCACAAACGAAGGAGGTGGATGACGCAAAACCGACTGCCAATAAAATACTGACACCGATGATTCTCCATCCTGTGTGAAACGTCTTTTATGGGTACGTACATACGCCTGTGCTGTCAGTAATAGGAACGATGCTCGTATGTTGTACCGGGGATGTAAACACCAGTCCCAACAGCAGTGACAAATGAACCACTCACATTTTCTGATTGCATAACTTGCCTAGAGGATGGGTACATAATTACACTATAATTAAGTGTAATAAACAGAGAAGGAAAAATTATCACAGCCTCAACCACATCAGCCAGAAGCTCTCTTCTAATTAAGTTATTTTATTAAACAAAATGTTTTCAAGGTGGGTCCCCTTTGTAAATGTACATTACAGCCCATGTAATATAATTTACTTTATAAGTAAAACATGGCTTGTGTACGGACAGATCGTATCCGATAGGGATCGTGGAATAGACAGCCACTGGGTCCAGTCCAGCCCCGTGCTGAGTCCCCCGCACCCCTGATTCTAGGAGAAGATCCTTGAGCTGCTACTCTGGAAAACTGCAGCAGCTTTTCAGTTGTGCTCTTTTTACATTTACGCTGTTGGGGGTTTATTTTTTGTGATTTAGAGAGAGAAATGCTGGCAGGGAATTCTGGTGTCATCCTGTGATGATACAGTAGAGGCAACGGACAAGACAAGACGTAGCTCAAGAGAGGTCACCTACCTTGTGCTATCTGGAGTACAGAGAGTCTCAAAACACTGTTCCTTCCCAAATGCTTCCTCAATAGTTCTGCTCAGTGCTTGGCATGTTGTGAAGATGGAGTTGTCTTGGGCGTTACCGTGGCTGAAGAGATCCAAAACATCTCTTCACAAACTGCAGGACTCAGGGAGACCGAGCAGTCTGCTCCCTCATGTGGCAGAGGCCATCAGACACCCTCTGGTTCATTCCTTTTAGAACTGCAGCTTATTTTTTTAAACGCCTGCCCCCAGCCACTCAGGGACTGATGACAAGAGCTATTACAGAAGCTGTGGAGCATTACCCTGAAGTCAGATGCTGCAGCATTCAGCTTTTAAAATTTCAGCCATAAGACTTCTGTGTACCTATGCCTCATTTCCACCTTTCTCTTCCTCTTGTGAGTACTTTAGAGATTGTGATCAAACCATCCCTTAGCCTCTCTTCTCTAAGCTCATTAGATCACTCTGCCTGATAGAAACCCCTGCTGGTTTCCTGTCTCTTCAAGGCTCATGCAACACTGCAATGTTCTTTGGGAACATCTCTGTGTACCAGTGACCCATTTTTCTTAACTACTCTGCTTTTCAGTTTACAAGTCACTTGTGAGGTTTACTTGCAATGATTTAGGACTTCTTTCAGATTATGGTAAAAAATAGTGTAACCTCAGTAAGACATTCCTTTGGTACCACCTAAGAATGACATCTAAGAGTGGGCTTACAGCCAACACGGGAGAAAGCATCCCTGGCCGAGGAAAATCCAGGGAACGAAGTAACTGCGTCCTAAAATGTTGGTTGTCCATGGCAGCACGAGGTCTTGAATGTAAACTGCTGAAAATCACGTTATGGGGACATCTCCAGGTACCCAGTGAAGATGGTTTTTTCTAGCTCTGTTTAACTATACGCAGCTTATTTGGTATTGTCTTGTTTAGAACTCTCTGCTCTTAAATGTTTGCAAACCTTTGAACCACAAAATGTTGTAGGTTATTGATGCGTGTGGTCACTGCTTAAAGAGTGCTCCTGGCAGGACATTTATGCCGTTGTCGGTCTGTATGTTCCTGATGGCTACTTCAGTTTCCCTCTTAATCCCCTGCATTTTCAGTCACATAGTGACCTGATTCCAACTAGGAGCTTCCATGAAAAATCACGTGGCAGTCACAGATGTCGTAAACTGAAGCCATAGAGTCATTTTCAGATGCTTGGCAAATGCTAGACCACTGAAACTCAAAGTGTCATAAGAATCCACTTGATCCCATCATCATGAGTGGGAAAAAGGAGGAGGATTATCTGTAGACCTCAAAGTGTTTTACAAAGGGAGGCAAATGCTGCTATTCCCATTTATTGGATAGGGCAACAGCAAGTTGAGACCTGCACAAAGTCACACAATTAATCATCCGGAAAACTGCCACTGAAACCCATATTCTGGTCTAAACAGGTTCTCAGACTGCCCTCATCCCTGTAATGTCTGAGTAGCCTCCAGTAGTGCCTTAGGAGAATTTGGGCATGTCTACACTGGCCGATGCAAACAGCTGCCTGTCAATCTAGCGTCCTTCTCAGTCAAGTGGACAAAAGCCATCTCCTGACAGAACCCGTGTAGCCATGTTAACACTGTCCTGTGCCCCAATCTATGAAACCCATCACAAAGTCAGAGTGAAAGCTCAATCTACCACCCAAGTCACTCTAATTCAGCCCTGTGGCTTCCAGGGCATAGCTTGCTTATGGGGCACAGACAAAGCAGATGTGAAAATGCCTTTGAGAGGAGATAGACCCTTTTTTATTCTAAATGCAGCTCGATCACCTGCAGCGCTCCTCGGAGTATTTCCTCATGCTTTCATTCTCACTGAGCCGTGGAGACAGGGCACAAACCTGTTGGTTATCTCAGCAACTTTGAGGAAAGAGCTGGGAGACAGCAATATGAACAGGGATATTGGGATGCACTGGCATATAGAAAGAAAATCTCAAACTTATAGGGAAATATAGGAAAGAGAAAGACATCTCTTTAAACCTGAGACCTACTTGGCATGGGCAAGAGTACTTACAAATTAAGAACTTAATGACCTGAAGGAAGAGTAGCTGTTATTACAGGACATTGTACTGACAAAGCTCCTCTGCATCACAACAGTAATTCTCTCCAGACCTTCCTTCCACGGGATGAAGAAACACCAGTGCATTTAGCCTTAACCCCCTGGCAGGTGGCATTACTTCCTTGTGAGAGGCGGGGAGCTGACACAGTGGTGGGAAGGCTGTCCTTTGTAGTAGCTACAAAAGCCCCAAGTGACCCAGTAAGTCTGACACAGAGCCAAAGAAATGAGTCCTGCTCCAAGGATGCTAAAAAATCCCAAGCTGCCCTGACAGCTTGTCCTGGACTACTCAGGCTTATAGGTTTAGAAATCATTTGAGGGTTGCTAAGTTCATAGGAACCACTCCTAGCCCTTGGAAGTCCCCAGTTCTTGAATGGTTGGAGGCTGGGGAAGCACAGCGTGGTTGTGTCCAGCTCTACTCACCTTGATTTTCCTTTCCTCCTGAGTTGCCTGCTTCCACTGTCTACTGCAATGGGCCATTGGACAAGGTGAACTTTGATCCAGATGCTCTTGCCTGGCTCTGGATCTGAACCCCTGCTGGCAGAGGCAGCAGTGTTTCTTTGCAGCTTTGCCTTTCTTGTACTCCTGTGCAAAGCCCTGAGTGGCAAACATTTGCTTCATGCACAAGTAGTGAGGGCACAGGCGCTGCTTGGAAAAACAGACCTGGGTTAACTTGGCTGCGGTCACGCAGGAAGTTTGTGGCAGAGCTGCAAATAAAAGCCAGACATTTTGCCTGTGTCTTCACAACAGCGTTCTTCCTCTGGGCTTGTCATCTTATTGGGACGCACTGCTCAGTGTGAGCCTTACAGAGAAAGAGAGCTGGGAAAGCCAGGCTTTAATTCTGTGGAGAGAACGCCGCCGCCGCCTCCGTAGGAAAACCCCATTGCTTTTGGCAATTAGTGCCATGCGTGTGCATCCTTCCCTTCCGTTGTGACTTCTGCCACTTCCTCTCCATATGTAAAGGGCCTGATGCTGATGAAAATAGTCATGGTTCCAGAAATGCCACTTGGATGATCATAGGATGTTAGGGGTTGGAAGGGTGATGTTGATTTACCGCCACAGAGGATGTGGCCCAATGCTTTGGGCCAGATTTTTCTGCAAGCAGCTAGTCACATCTCTCTCTGTCCTCCACCCAGAGAGCTGGGGGAAGTCATGTGTGACAATAACCTCGCTTGACTTCACCTGGCCCACCCAGGCAATAGTTATTTCTGGACAGACACCGAAAACCCAAGCCTTGTCCCTTTAATCTAACATCTTATGTATGTTGCTAAGCCTAATGTTTAATCTGAAAAAAAATCAACCTGAAAATAGCATTAAAGGAAGCAGAGGATTTGAGCAGCACTATATTTTTAAGATAGTCTTTCTGAAAAACACTATGTTTAAAACCTAACCCTTTTACCACGAGGCTTCTGAAACTGTAGAGCCATCCCAAGTTTCCTGAGAGATAAGGCTTGTAATTTGGAACTGAGCAATGGAGTAAGACCTCGATTTTGTATTAAGAGGCAGTGTGTAGTGCCCTATTGCCCTCACTCCAGAGTGGTTTGGGGCTTTTTGTGCTGGAAATTAAAGTTAAAAGCGACACAATAATGAAGGGAGCTCATCCTCCATGCCTGATGGAGGGATGTGAGTCTCCCTGGGGCTTTGCAGCATGTAACCTACTTGTGAGCATTTGTGGTCCCCTGGCTGCCACACTTGCAGGACTGCTGATTTGAGCCTGCAACTTGGAGTGTTTGGAAGGGCAGCTGTTGAGCTGTGGTGAGTAGAGGTGGACATAACAACCTCCTCTTAACTGAAGTGACACAAATTCAAGGCTATGTTAACAAGAAGATCTCATTCCTTCATATTCACTTGGCATATTTCTATTAGAAGAATGGCAAATCCAGATAAACACCAGGGTTGCCACGGCGCTTTGATGCCAGACCTAAGTATCTGTGTCAAAGCCTTTCAGACCTCCTCGCGCTTCCAGAGCGAGGACCAGACCTGGCCCAGTTTTTCATGTTTTCTTCCAATCTGTTGGTGTGAAATCTGACTGCCAGGCAGATATGTCTGCCTTGATCTTCGCTTCAGATCCCCAGTTGCACTCTCTGTTTTTCCAAACCTCAACAGAGGAAAGTGAAATCGCTGTCCAGAAGCACTCACCGCAGCATCTCAGACCTGTGAATTCTCAGGAGTTTTCTTCCCAGAGCTCTGAGAGGCTCTGAGCCATTTTCCAAAGCGGGTAGAAAGCGCATATACATAAGGAGAGCACACATACTTGTAGCATCTGCAAAAACATATGGTAGTTTCCCATCCCACTAACCAGTTTCCTGGACTGAGTATGTTTAAGTGCAGGCTTGTGAGAACTTCTGACTCTCATGCCTTAACCGCAGTCCTTCCTCGACTTTGTCAGAGATAACATTTCCCT
Organism: Phoeniculus purpureus; assembly: GCA_028565055.1. Classification (NCBI taxonomy): domain Eukaryota; kingdom Metazoa; phylum Chordata; class Aves; order Bucerotiformes; family Phoeniculidae; genus Phoeniculus; species Phoeniculus purpureus. Next base: position 1,264 of record JAOXOE010030491.1, on the reverse strand, counting down.
CTTAATTTGGCAAGTTATTGCACAGAGTCCTTCTGGGCACTTATTTGTGTATTGCCTTTTTTGCAAGTGAAGCCCCTCTCAGGCTCCACCGATGATGCCTTTACCCATTTTCCACTGCAAACAGCAGTGTTGTGTTATCTCCGCTCAATCCCAAGTAGCTGCAAAAGGCAACCATTTCAGTAATTACACTTGGGATGCCTTGGGATTTTGCTGGGCTGATAATCTGCAGAGCTCGTTGTAAATTTTTCCATCTAAATCTTTTGTTTAATGAAAGGTTGTTTTGCCAAAGGAGCCGCTTTCCTTAAGTACCCTTTCTAGAAGCAGCGTAGCTAAAACTTTTGGCTGTTGTTTCTGACAGCGATATCATTTTTCCTCTCTTATCAACGTTTTCTGTGCCAACATACCCACCTATCAGCATGTTTTCCATTTCAGCAACCAAACTTGAGTTCAATGTGCCTTTGCTACAGCCGCCAAAGCAATAAACCCTGAAGAATGGATTCAAACAAGTGCATGGAGAGACCCTACTTCTTTCTGTGCCTACGTTGCTCCTCTTGTACCTGAATCTAAACTCTTGAAAACTTCCAGAAATGGAGACCTCAAAGCTCTCTGCAGCATCAGTTTCAGCTTCCCCCTCTCTTTATGAGTAGAAGTTTCCTAAACTCTCTCCTTCTCTGTTTTGCTGCAAATAAAGTCAACCAGATCTTGTTCCTCCCCATGCAAACAGGCTAAGTGATCACTGTATCCTTTCGTCATACCACGTTCAGCTACAGTCTTCACATCTGAAGTCTCTTATAGCTGTCCTCAGTCTTTTCTAGTTTAAGCAAGCCAAATTTAAAAACCCCTTCAAATCTCCTTACAGGTAATGGTTTTTGAAACCGCTTACCTGTCCTGTTGCTCTTCTCTAGACTTCCAACTGTATTTACAACTATATTTGACAAATGGAGTGCAGATCTGTGCTCTGGGTCTCTCTCCAGCACTGGAATGACCTCCACACAAATGGTGCTCTTGATATCTCTTCTAATAATAAATCTCTTTCTGGTCATGGTATCACATGGTAGACTTAGATTTGAGCTTGTCCTCCACCAGCTCCCCTAGCATTGACAGTACCACGGCACAGTTCCTTATGTGCACTTAAACTGCGCTCTTTCTTCTTCATCTAAGAATGTTTCTAAAGCTTATTCAGAACATTTAGAATCATAGAATCATTAGGGATTGGAAGGGACCTCGAAAGATCATCTAGTCCAATCCCCCTGCCACAGCAGGA
>JAOXOE010030490.1:0-13011 GCA_028565055.1 Phoeniculus purpureus | reverse complement strand
GAGAGAAGGAGAAGGTCCCCCCTGAGTCTCCTCCAGGCTAAACACCCCCAGCTCCCTCAGCCTCTCCTCATCAGCCTCTCCCTCCAGTCCCTTCCCCAGCCTCGTTGCTCCTCTGGACCCCCTCCAGCTCCTCCATCTCTTTCTTGAAGTGAGGACCAACCTAAACACGGGGAAACCAGCCACCTCCATCAGCAACAGAGGGAAGGTCTGAGATGTCACCTCACAGAAACTCACTCGTTCCATTTCCCTTTGGATTTAGAAGCTTCTCACGAGCTGAGGTGTCCACAGCCAACCCACGGGGCAGGAGCATCCCTGTCACGCTCCGGAGACGTGAGGGAACGTGGAGCCAGCAGGACTGTGGGGCTGCTCTGGGCTCTCCTGGGTCCTGCAGAAGGCAGCTGAGAGATTTATTTATAACAAGAGTAATCACCGAGCTACAACAGCGGGAGGGCTGAGCCATGAATATTCACAGCACAGCCTCATAGCCCGGGGCCAGAGAGCAAAAGTCTTGTGGGAACAGCTTGGGAGGAACCAATCTGGGTTCGATCTTTCCAGGCAGGTGGAGGGGGGAGTAGAAAAGGGAAGGAAACAGCAAACTCACTCCTTAAGGAAGTTGTTCCATCCATTTGTGGTCCAGAGTGAAAACCATCCAGAAGGGAAGGGCACCACCATACTGGGACCAGCACCAGTCCCTGGGCGACTGGATCTAGGTGGTCCTGCTCTGGCAGGGGGATTGGACTGGATGATCTTTCGAGGTCCCTTCCAGCCCCTGATGCTCTGTGATTCTGTGACTTCTGGAGGCTGAGGGAAGCGACACCTGAAAGTCAGATCATGACTCTAGAAGGAAGGTTGGGGTCAGACCTCCAAGTCCCTAGATGTTGGTCTGGTTCGTGGCAACCTGGTGTCAGACAAAGGCTGTCCCAGCCCACAAGGGACCGCGATGCTCTGCTGTGTCCATGCAACGTGGGTTGGATGAGCTGGAAGGTCCTTGCCAACCTTCACGATGCTGAGCTCCTCACGCAGGTAATCACATCCCACCTCAGCGCTGGCTGAGGCTGCACCTTGAGAACTGGGTCCAGTCTTGGGCACCTCAATACAGGGTGAACATTGAGGTGCTGCAGCGAGCGCAGAGGAGGACAACGAAGCTGGGGAAGGGTCTGGAGAGAGCTGGGGCTGTTCAGCTTGAGGAAGAGGAGGCTGAGGGGAGACCTCATCGTTCTCTATGACTATCTGAAAGGACCCTGCAGAGATGCTGGTGCTGGGCTCTTCTCAGGGGTCATTAGCGACAGAAGCGGAGGGAAGGGCTTCAAGATCCAACAGGAGAGGGTTAGACTGGCCATCAGGAAGAGATTCTTCGTGGAGAGAGTGGTCAGGCACTGGACTGGGCTGCCCAGGGTGGTGGTTGACTCTCCATCCCTGGATGTCACTTAGATGTAGTGTTGGGGGATCTGGTTTAGGGGTGACCTAGTAGAGTAGGGCTGATGGTTGGACTCGATGACCTCAGGGGTCTTTTCCAACCTTAACAATTCTATGCTTTAAGCCTGGTTTATTCCTGAGCATGGCCCTCACAAAGCCCAGCCCCACCAAGAGCTCCTCCAAACCCACAGCAGCTTCCTGATGAAGCCACCACCCTCCTCTCCATCCCGCCAGCTCCTCACGCACGGCTTACGGGGTTGGATTTGTCAGAGGCCACCGGGGGATGTGTTTATCACTCTGACACTGCTGAGATGAGCTAAAGCGATTCCATTAATCTCACAGCAGTCACTCACCGACAGCCCGAGAGCCCCAGGGAATGCTGAGGAGGGGACCACGGTGCCCAGACTGGTCCTTGCTGTGCTCAGAGCTGCCTGTCCCTGGACACATGTGGGGGTACAAACCCTGGTGAGCACCAAAGGGCTCTGGGTGACCGTCAGCACCTTCAGAGAACCACCGAGGGTTCAGGGGCTGGAAGGGACCTCGAACGATCATCCAGTCCAATCCTCCTGCCACAGCAGGATCCCCCAGACCCAGTCGCACAGGAGCATCCAGGAGGGTTTTGAAAGCCTCCAGAGAAGACGACTCCACAGGCTCTCTGGGCAGCCCCTGCCGGGGCTCTGGCACCCTCACTGGGAAGAGGTTTCTTCCTGATGTTTCCATGGAACCTCCTCTGCTCCAGCCTGTCCCCACTGCCCCTTGACCTATCATCAGGTACCCCTGAGCAGAGCCTGGCTCCATCCTCCTGACACCCACCCCTCACATATTGATCAGCATTAATGAGGTCACCCCTCAGTCTCTTTTCTCCCAGCTCCAGAGCCCCAGCTCCCTCAGCCTGTCCTCAGCAGGGAGATGCTCCCCTCCCTCCATCATCTCTGTGGCTCCGTGCTGGGCTCTCTCCAGCAGCTCTGTGCCCTTCTGGAGCTGAGGGGCCCAGAACTGGACACAAGACTCCAGCTGTGGTCTCCCCAGGGCAGAGTGAAGGGGGAGGAGAACCTCTCTCAATCTGCTAACCACCCCCCTTCTGATCCACCCCAGGATGCCACTGACCTTCTTGGCCACCAGGTCTCATTGCTGGCTCAAACCAAGCTGGGATAGGCACTGACCCCAGTCCTCCAGAACCCACCACGCTCTTGCAGGCTCCATATTTGTTCCAGGAGGTGGGTTAGTGGTTGGGGGTTGTAGGGCAGCCAGTTGGACACGATGATCTTGAAGTTCATTTCCAGCCTCGATGCTCCGATGAGTCTTTCTGTCCCCCTTTACTCCTGCCCAGACCCTACAGAATCACTGGGTACAAGTGCAAGAGGCTGTTTGCACCCTGGGCACGGCTCGTGCCCCCCAAGCCACTGGTGCCAGGCTGGTGGGTATCAAAGGGTGGGAGGTCTTCTCCCCGCAGATGTTGGCACAGCTGGATGGGGCTGTGCCAGGCCGTCCCTGGTAGCACTGACGTCCTGGTAGCATGTTCTCTCTGCTGACCCCCTTGCCAGGAGCCCTACTGGGGTCACGGCAAGCTGCTCCCCCAGCCCTGAGCCCCTGCAAACGTGGCCAGCCCTGCTCTCACACAGACTACAGGAGGGAGCTCAGCAGAGAGAGGATCCTAAAACCACAGGGTCATCCTGGCTGGAAAGGACCTCCAGGATCATCAAGTCCAGCCCTCATCCCAACATCTCCCTAACCCCCAGACCATGGCCTCAAGTGCTCCAGCTACTCGGTTTTTAAACCCCTCCAGGGATGGCGACTCCACCACCTCCCTGGGCAGCCTGTTCCAGTGCCCAGCCCCTCTGTCAGCAAAGAACTTCTTCCTAAGATCCAACCTGAACCTCCCCTGATGCCACTTGAGGCCATTTCCCCTCGTCCCATCACTACTGATCTGGGAGAAGAGACCAGCAGCAGCCTCACTACAACCACCTCCCACCACTGTCCAGCCCCAAGCTCTGGTTCTGGGCTCGTTCCGTGGGGGGTTATTTACCGCACGTCTCTATTAACGGGGTGTCAGGCCAAGGCAGTAGGAATTACAGCCTCGCAGGCTAAGCCGGCGGTATCTGGGGGCTCAGTTCTGCTCCACTGAGCCTCTTCCAAATTACCTGGACGTGAGCTGCACTGCGAGGCGCTGGCAGCTCTGCTCTCATCCTCTTCGCTGCCAGGGGAGGCACTGGACGGAGATTGCTGGGGTTGGAGCGGGCGGTGGGACGGGGGAGCTCCTGCCCTGCCCTCAAGTGGCCCCAGGGGACAGTGAAGTTGGCCCTGAGGAAGAGTTTCTTCCCCCAGAGGGCTCCCTACGCCTGGCCCAGGGTGCCCAGGGCAGTGGAGGGGGCTCTGTGTCTGGAGGGGCTGAAAAGCCATGGAGCTGTGGGGGTGAGGGACAGGGGTTGGTGGGGACCTCCTGGCAGCGCTGGGGGAACAGTTGGACTCAACGAGCTTAAAGGTCTGTTCCACCCTAAACGATTCTGTGACCCTACAATTCCAGTGACCGGGGCCACGTGTCCCCAGCCCAGCCAAGACCACAGAAACCACCTCCTGCTTCCCATCACCACGAACTGCAGCCACTCCAGGGAGATGATGACCCCATCTCATGTCAGGATGATCCACCTCAGGAAGCCTCAGGGACACTCTGGCTGTGGCCACCCGGTGCTGGGCCATCCATGATGACAAGGACCTGCTCCCCAGCCTTTCCAGCTCAATGGCTGGGGTTCAGGACTCATAGATTCATCGAATCCCAGGCTGGAAGGGACCTCAAGGATCACCCAGCCGGATCTCTCCAGCTAAAACCAGACTTTGAATTCGCTGTCCCAGCAGCCTGTCCAGCTGGGGTTGAGCACTGATTCACCTCCCTCCCCTCTGAGGACAGGCTGAGCAAGTTGGGGTTCTTCAGCCTGGAGGAGAGGAGGCTCCCAGGTGACCTTCAAGCACCTTTCCAGGGGGCTACAAGAGAGCTGAGGGAGGGCTTTTGACAGGGGTGGTAGTGAGAGGACAGGGGTTCCAGACTTGAAGAGGGGAGACTGAGGTTGGACACGAGGAGCAAACTGTTTGCTGTGAGGGTGGGGAGATGCTGCAACAGGTTGCCCAGGGCAGTTGTGGCTGCCCCATCCCTAGGGGCCAGGTTGGCTGGGACCCTGAGTCACCTGCTCGAGTGAAGGTGCCCCTGCCTGTGCAGGGGGGTTGGAGCTGGGTGAGCTTTAAGGTCCCTTCCTGGCTGGTCTGTGATTATTTCACCCCCCAGTGCAGCCCATGGGGGCAGATCTCCCCATCCCAGCTGCTCTCCCCATCCCAACCCAACCCTTCCCTCAGAGGGGTTCAGCAGCACCTGGGAGATCTCTCCCCGCACCGGCGCCAGGCAGCCGAGGGCTGCGATAACTCAGAGCTGCACAACATTTACAACCCCCTGTAAATCTCTCCGCTCACGAAGAAGTATTTAAAGATGATTTCCAAGCCTCCCCCCGCTCCGTGGGGGCTGAGCGCTGCTTTGCAGCTCAACCTGCCTGCAGCTCCCCGAAGACTGCGGCTTGTAATTAGTGCCCCAAAATAATTAAAGCCCCAAGACAATTAATCATCCCTCGAGCTCAAATATAATGAGGCTGCACTTCCCTGGGAGATGCAGCAAGTGAAGCCTCCCCCCGTTGCTCCTGCAGAGCGGAGAAGGTGGGGTTAGGGGGTGAGGGATGTCCCAAGGGAAGGGGGAAGCAGGATCCTGCCCACAGACAGCAACGTTGAGTCTTCTTTGAGCTCAGGTTTACCCCTGTTTGAAAAGGATCCCAAAAGACCTGGAGAATGAGCTGAACACCCCACCCAGGCTGCTGTGGGTGGGGTGGGGGGAGATCTGTCTCTCTGAGACCCACTTCAACCATTGGAGCTGGTGCTGAGGGACATGGGTTAGCAGCCACCTGGCAGCGTTGGGGCCAAGGTTGGACTTGCTGGGTGGAGAGTGGGGTGAGAGTAGCCCTGAAGAGAAAGCCTTGGGGCGTTGATGGATGATGAGGGAGCTCCTGCAGCCCAGAAGGCAAACAGGGTCCTGAGATGCATCAAGAGTGTGGCCAGCAGACCAAGGGAGGGGATTCTCTGGCTCCCTTTACTTTGCTCTTCAAGATCTCACCTCAAATCCTGTAGCCAGCTCTGGTGTCCCCAGCATCAGGACACGAAGCTGTTGGAGAGTCCATAGGAGGCCACAGAGATGATCCAAGGGCTGCAGCACAGGCTGAGGGAGCTGGGGTTGTTCAGACCAAGGAAGAGAAGGCTCTGGGGGGGGACCTTAGAGCTGCCTTCCAGTACCTGAAGGGAACCTCCAAGAAGGCTGCAGAGGGACTTCTCCTGAGGGGATCCAGCGACAGGACAAGGGGAAGTGGTTTGAAACTGAAGGAGAGGAGAGAAGGAGGCTGAGGGGAGACCTTATTGCTCTTTACAGGGTAGAGAGAAGTGGGGGCTCAGTCTCTTCTCCCCAGTCACCAGCAACAGGACAAGAGGACATGGCCCCAAGTGGTGCCAGGGGAGGGCTAGGTTGGACATCAGAAGAAATCTCTTCCCTGACAGGGTGGTCAGGGGTTGGAACAGGCTGCCCAGGGAGGGGGGACGTCACCACTGCTTAATGATTCTCTGAACTCACTGCACCTCACCCCAGAGCTAAGTGTCTCATCCGAGGGCTGGAAGACAACCCCCAGTCTGCTCCCAATAACTGGTCAGACACTCAGAAGAGAAGGAAGCAGCGGCAGTTCTTCTCTTTAATCATGATCTGAACAAAGTGCCGTCCTGCACCGCCCCGGTTTGCGAGCAGGCAGGACACAGCAGCACTGCAGTCCCTGCCTTTCCTACTCCACAACCAACTTCCCACCCCGTCCAGCCTCACTTCCCATGAAGAGGAGGCAGCTGACGAATGGACCCACTTCGCAGCTCCCAGACACAACCCCTGGAGCCTGTGCCAGGGGCTCACCGGGGCAGATGTGCCCCCCACGCTGAAGCACACGTCTGCCTGCCTGCTGGAGGAAGCCACCTGTGAACGCTCCGTAGAGAGAGAGGTACCAGCACTGGCAGCAAACCCCACCCCTGCAACTGGCCTCCAGAACCTGCCTGGTAATTCCAGCTCCTCCATCCCACCTCCACTCCACACCAGTAACGAGTCACTGCAAAGGCCTGGGTGTATTGGTTTGGCAAAGTGTGAGACACGGCGGCGCCAGACTGGTGTTAACTGTACAGGAGATGTTCGTAACCCAAGACCCAACGAGCCTCAAATGACCTCCAAGATCTTTTCGAGGATGCCCTGAGGCCACCACAAGATGACACCAGATGGCAACTAGACCCGAGACACCTCAACTCCGCCATAGCCACCTCCACCAGTCACTGGAAGCACTGGGAAACAGGCAGGACCCAAAGCAGCCTCCTTCAGGCAAAACTGAAAAGGAGCCAAGAGCAGCTGCTTGTGCCTCAGACCGCTGGCACTGACCCCCCCGCACCACCAGCAGAGCTGCACAGTGCAGGACCACACAGCAAAGCACACGGCAGAGATGTCAGACCCGTCCAGTTCGTTGTAGGGATTGGGACCATGAAGACCCCCCCCCCAAACACACTCAACAGGACCCAGTCCGGCCTCTTCCCCTACAGTTCAGCAGCCCGGTGCAAGTCCAGAGATGGCGGCGGTGCTTCGGGAGAGGAACGGGAAGCCCCCGGGGTGCAGTTCTCAGAGGATCTGCTCGGTGCTGGATGAGGAAATGTCCAAGAGCCTCCAGGCAGCGTAAGGGTTGAGCTCGTCCTGGTCTCTGCACAGCGCCCACACGTACAGCATCCGCAGAACCTTGTCCTGGAAGGGAAAGAGCACTTGGTGGTCACGGACCTCCTAGCTCAGAGCTCCACAGCTCCTCCAGAGACTGCTCTGGTGGCTTTGGTCCCTGGTTCTGCAGCCTTCAAGCAGGTTTAGGCTGTAGCTCTGACCGTGAGCTGCATCCTCTCCCCACAGCTCTGTCACTAACTCTCACACTTCATAGAATCATCACAGATGATGGGTTGGGTTGGAAGGGAGCTCAGAGCTCACCCAGCCCTCTGCCATGGGCAGTGATCAGATCTGGTTGCCCCCAGCCCCATCCAAGCTGGCCTTGGACACTGCCAGGGATGGAGCAGCCACAACCTCCCTGGGCAACCTGTCCCAGGGCCTCCGCAGCCTCCCAGGGAAGGTTGTCTGCCTCAATCTCCCCTCTTTTAGCTTGAACCCAGCTCCCTTGTCCTAGCACTAGAGGTCACCTGAGCAGCTCAAACTAACCAGAAGTCATCACCAGCAGGTCTGAGGAGAGACAGAGAGTTAAGACCCCCCAACATTTAACAGTGAAAACCAGCTCCAGCCACAGACACCCACTGATCCTGCGATCAGATCCCCGTGTGCAGACAGTGCTTTCACCAGACGGGGTGACAGAGGGGAAACGACCCCTCAGAGCTTCCCCAGCCTCGATGCATCCAGCAGGAACAGCGGCAGTTTAGCTCCTAGCAGGTGAACACGGATGAGAACAGCATCGCGGCGTATCCCGAGGCCATCGCTCTGCCAACACCTCCCTGAGGAGCCCCTGCAGCTCCCCGAGCCTCCGCTGTGCCAGGAGGGAGCTGACATCGCCCATCAGAGATGGGGCTGCCCGAGCGGGCAGAGCATCCCACAGCCACTCTGCAGATCAAAGGTGATTTGGATTTCATCGCTTCCCCACGGAGAGCGTTTCCCTCAGCTAAGGCAGTGACGCCGAGGGCTCAGACTGTGCCCTGGCTCAGCTCCCAGACGGGCACTTAACTGCTGGAGTTGTGATGGAATGGGTGATTTTTTTATGGGATATAATTTAGGAACACAAACGCGAGGGGGGAGCCTCGGAGGAGCAGATCAGTCATGAGAACACGATCACGTTCCAGCGCTCGCGTCCCACAAAGCCGTTTCTTCTCCCCTCTTGCAGAGTGTTTTGGGAGATTAACTTGCTCCAGGGGTGTTCAGAGTGATGGAAAACGTGAGTCAGAAGGAAGAGCAGGGAGGACAAGGGAAGGAAAAGCAGCAAAAGCTCTGCCTGCTCCAGAGGGGCCGTAGCCTGATGTACGAGACCTGCCCCGAGGAGAAACGATTAAGCTCAAGATGAAGCGGGCGACTGGAGGGATTTCGCGTTGCCAGAGGAGCCTCCATCCGTGTCGCTGTGCGTGTGGAGTCCTGAGTCTCTCCCAGATCTTGTGCCCTCAACTTTGCAGCCTCATCACCCCTAAGTCTCTCCCAGATCTTGTGCCCTCAACTTTGCAGCCTCGTCACCCCACCCTGACTTTGACAAGCGTGGCCAGCAGGTTGAGAAAGGTTCTCCCCCAACTCCGCTCTGCACTGGCGAGGCCACATCTGGAGCACAGGGTCCAGTTCAAGGCCACCTGGTTCAAGAGAGCTACTGGAGAGAACCCAGGGGAGGCTACAGGGATGCTGAGGGGACTGGAGAATCTCTGAGAGCCCTGGGACTGTTCAGCTGGAGCAGAGCAGGCTGAGAGGGATCTGATCGATGCTGAGCTAAAGGGCAGGAGGATGGGGCCAGACTCTGCTCAGAGGTGCCCAGTGACAGGACAAGGGGCAACCAGCACAAACTGGAACCAGGAAGTTCCACCTGACCTTGAATAAAGAGACACTTCTTTGCTGTGAGGGTGCTGCAGCCCTGGCCCAGGCTGTCCAGAGAGGTTGTGAAGTCTCCTGCTCTGGAGACATCCCAAACCCACCAGAACCTGTGTCCTGGGCAACCTGATCTGGGTGACTCTGCTAGAGCAGGGGCTTGGACTGATTGATCCCCAGAGGCGCCTTCCAGCCCCACCAGCCTGGACTTCAGCGATCCCCTACTTTACCAACCACACCACCAGGTCCATCCCACCCCAGCTCTCCCCACATCTCGCTGGGAGGGGAGCTCATGGCCCAGCAGCGGGAACCTGAACGATTTCAAGGAGGTGAGACACGGCAGCAATTAGAAGCAAACGATTTCCATTCTGAGTTTACAAGCTGAGGCTCCTTTTCCTCCCTAGGATGTCATTTGTTCGGGTCTCTGCAGGAGCAGCTCAGCAGCTACCACCAAATCACAGTCACCAGCCAGTCCCCCATCTGACGTTTGATTAAAGCTGAAGTTTTGTTTCCAGTGGAGAATTTTAATGCATCTCCTTGATTTATTGCTGCTCGGGAGGAATCAGACAGCCAACAGACTTTGATATCCTGTTCAATAATTATCACATCAATATCTATCTTCTAGGAATGCAGTAATTCAAGGCAAGAAATCACTGGATCAGCCAGTTCCTCCCCTGCAGTCGAGGTGACAGGCTGTAAATCAGCCCAGATGGGCCCCATCATCAAAATTAGTCCCTTTTTTTCGGGTAAACTTACAGCCTGGACCGAAGAGAGCTGCTCCAGAAACCCAGTATTGCTTAAACACACAGATTAATGGGAACAGAAGGCTGCTAGAAACAGCCAGCTCCAGGCGTGATGCAGCGTCCCCTGTCATCTGTCAGGGCCCTTTATGGAAGGAAAAGGGAGAACAAAAGAAGGGGAGCAGGGGGGAGCTGTGTGATGGGGCTTTAACTGATAGCAGGACAGCTTCTGTCCCAAAGGAGACGCTGATTACTGAGGCAGGGAGCAGCCACTGGAAGGGAAAGTGCTGCCAGTGGTCCCAGTTCCAGCTCCTCTCCCTCACTGCTAATTTAAAACATCGTCTTCTCTGTCCACTTTAGATGTCTGAGACTCTCCTCGTGCACAGTCGTTCTCGATTAATGGCTCCTAACACTTGGAGTCTGACAGGAATAAACAGGCTGGGCTGAACCAAACTGAGACCTTCCCCTCAAGATGTTGTGTTAGGATGCTGGTGACCCCAGTGTGAAGCACCTCATGAGTCCTGGTGTGAAGCACCTCGTGAACTGTGGTGTGAAGCTCATGCTGAATCCCTAACAGCAGCTCCCCCTGAATCCCTAACAGCAGCCCCCCCCCGAATCCCTGATGCCCAAGGTGTGGGCAGAGCTCCCCAGAAGAGTGAGCAGACCCCAAAGCACCACTCACCGGATCACCTTCCACCACTTCTCCACTCTGGTTCTTAATTAACATCACGACTTGAGCCTGGAAGGTGATGATTAACACTGGTCCCTGCTCCATCATCTTCCCCATAGCCAGCTGCAATGGAAGAAAAGGCCATCAGAAAACAGCTTCTTAATCACAGAATCACTGAGGTTGGACAGGACCTCTAAGGTCATCAAGTCCAACTTTCAACCCAGCACCTCCATGACCACCAGACCATGTCCCACAGTGCCACAGCTACTGACCCCTGGAGCATCTCCAGGGATGGGGACTCCTTCACTGCCCTGAGCAGCCTGTTCCAGTGTTTGACTGCTCGTTCAGTGCAGAAATTCTTCCTCATTCCCAATCTGCACTTCCCCTGCTGCAACTGGTGGCCATTTCCTCTGCTCCTGTCAGCAGTTGTTTGGGAGAAGAGGCCAACACCAGCCTCCCTACAACCTCCTTTCTGGGAGCTCTGAAGGGCAACAGGGTCCCCTCTCAGCCTCCTCCTCTTCAGGCTGAACACTCCCAGCTCCCTCAGCCTCTCCTCACAAGAACTGCTCTCCAATCCCTTCACCAGCTCTGTTGCCTTTCTCTGTCCCCACTCCAGCACCTCAAGGTCTTCCTCACACTGTGGTGCCCAACACCAGACCCAGCATTCCAGGGGAGGCCTCACCAGTGCCCAGTACAGGGGCACCACCACTGCCCTACTCCTGCTGGACACCACCTTCAAAAATGGGTCTGTATTCTCCTTCAAAAAGGGCATTTTCTGCGGTGCCCCAGCTCAAGGGTCTTCTCCTGCTTCTAAATCAATCTCCAACACGAATTCACACCGAGCTGGATCAAAAGAACGAATGAAGAGAAAGGCTTCTCGATGAGAACCTTTGGTTTGGCAGGTAGGGGGTGTTTCAAAGGTCACTCCATTAAGCATTTAAAGAGCTTATTAACTAAAGTGTTTTAAAAAGAGGAGCAGAGAATTAAGTTCTGCTTGCCAAAGCTGCTCTTAAAACCCACCATCCTCCTCCTGTCCCTTGTGTGGGATGAGAGTGCCAGGGGGTACCCTGCTCTTGGGGAACTCTGGAGTTACCCACGATAGCACCTCAACCGCTGCTGGGTGTGAGAGATGCTGGTTCAAGACCAGGGCATTTGATCAGGTGGTAGAGATCAGCTCACAAGAGATGGTCCCAAGCCCCTGCCTCCCATTCCCCAAGACACATCCCTGTGTGCTTACGTTATACCCAGCACCACCACACGGCTCCTTCTCTTACTTTAAGGGAACTGGCTCCCCAGTTCCACAGTGTCTCGCACCACCCCAGTCCACGCAGCGCTGCTGGCACCGGCCTGACCCCGTGGGGAAAGCGTAACACCTCCCACCCGAGTGGTTCCTGTGTTTCATGACGCCTCTTGGCACTGCTGATTCGACGACGACCCTCTGCACAGGGGCTTGGAGGAGGAGGAGGAGGACCCATTCCACCGACTAGGCTGCACCCCTTACAGGCACCCAGCCTTCCACACTGGCTTTGCTTTGTTGTCCAGCCCCATAAGCCCCCAAAACTCCACAACCAAGACCATATTTACATCACTCCCCCTACACTGAAGTTCAGAAACCCCATTTCCCAAGTCGCACCCTTCAAAACCACATTTAGGCAGCCAAACCACAGAATCATTGGGGATTGGAGGGGACCTCGAGAGATCATCCAGTCCAATCCTCCAAACAGGAAGGATCCAAAATCCCACTACATTTAAAGGCAGCAGTCATTTGGTGAAGAGAAAGTGCTTAAGCAGGTACCTGGAACCCGAGTTCAAGCGCTTACATTTCAGAGACTTGATTTCCATTTTCAAGCTGCCAACTCTGCAGCCTGTGAATTCCCTTCAATCTTCTAAATGTCTCGAGCTGCTTTTTTTCCCCTCCCCAGACTCACTGAATTGTGTTTCTGGATGAGATCACCCAACAGACTCCCATAAATCCCCTCCAGGGAAGGGCACTTCAAGATTTAAACACACAACAGCCTTCATCTCCTCCCTCCCCAGCCCTTCCTTGCTCTTACAGGCAGCGCTAACAGGAGCTGCTGTGAGGAACAGGACTGTACTCGGGGTTGTTCTGCATCAATCGGGTCTCCTTGATGCTAGAAATCTCTTTGATTTCCAGAAGATGTCTAGAAAAAAGCGACGCTGGGCACTACTGCCACTGCACTCGATGTGTTACTGACTGCTGAGGACAGTCATGGGAACTGCAGGAGCCACCGGAGTGTCCCTGCAGGCTGGCACAGGTCTGCAGTTACTACGGGGAAGAGGGAAGAGGCAGGAGTGGTTCCTCTGAACCCAAGTGGATGCAGGAAATGAGAAGCCTATCAAGAGCCCAAGGCAAAAAGCCCCGTGAAGAGGATGAGTTGTGAGCCCTTGGTTTCAGGAGATGCCCTGTTGATGATGATTTGTTCCCTGTTCAATCACAGCATCATAGAATCATTAGGGATTGGAAGGGACCTCGAAAGATCATCCAGTCCAATCCCCCTGCCACAGCAGGATCCCCT
>JAOXOE010030489.1:0-13012 GCA_028565055.1 Phoeniculus purpureus | reverse complement strand
GGTGATTCTGATCCTTTCAAGAAGCACTTGTCACACTTTTTGATAGTAGTCAAAACAATTCCTTTATGATAGTCAGTCTGGAATATATGATTATACATTACTTGCTGACATTACTATGAAAACTCAGCTCATGCTAATGATAACTGCACTATATAATTACTATTTTCAGATACCACATATGGACTAGAGCCATCTCATTCACCTCAACATAAAGATTTCAAAGAGGAAACGTAGATGTTAACTAAAAGAAGAATTTTACCTGAAGCGCTGTACAAGACAGTGAACATGTCAGCTATTGATGGATTTCATCACTTGTAGAGTCTAGGTACATTGCCTTACGGTACCGAGAAGAAATGGTACCCACGCTGAGATATTTCATTAAATCATGACGTTGTAAGTACAGAAACAGAACTCTGCCAAGTAACAATAAGTTGGAGCGCAAGAAGTTCCATCTCAGTCTGAGAAACACTTCACAACTATAGACCAATACAGCATAATGAATTTGTTTGTTTCTCGCCTTCAGTGCTGACAATACTTTGCCAGAGACATCTTCATCAATCTTTCGAGAAGAAGGGAATACTTTCTTTTCAATGGCATCAAACAGGACAAGGGGCAATGGATGCCAGCTTGAACACAGGGAGTTTCACCTCAATCTGAGGAAAAGCTTCTTTACAGTCAGGGTTATTAACTATCAGAAGGGGTTGCCCAGAGAGGCTGTGGAGTCCCCTTCTCAGGAGATGTTTCAGACCAATCTGGATGTGGTTTTGTGTAGTTGATTGAGGCTATTTAGATGATCCTGCTTTTCAGTAAATTGTAGCCTGCCTGAGCAGGAAAGTTGGACCCAATGGCCTTTGAAAGCCCCTTCCAACCCTAATAAACTGTGTAAACTGTGTAAATAATGAAGTTCTTCTCCAAAATGATTGGAAAGACTTAGCATGTATGAGAAGATGAAATAACACTAGTTCAATATTGGTAAAAGACAGAAAGGGGGCAGTTTGGACTCATGGCATTTATCTCCCCAAGTAATTCTTCAGCATGATGTAGCCTTGATCTAATCATGATGGTTGAACATCTGTCTACCAGTGGAAAAATGTGGAGGAATCCCTTATTTTCCTTCGTTGAGCATGGAGCTTTTGTCATTTTAGCTGAACCCACAAGTTTTTCATTTGTGTTCTTCAAATTCTGTCTTCCAACCCAGTAGGCAGGGAGGGAACAAGCAGCAGTGTGGGGCTTAACTAACTACTGAGGTTAGCCTACACCCATTTCTTAGTTGGTTGAACTGTTCTTTGAAAATTTGTAATGATCATATCTTCCACAAACAAGAACAGTCTTCCTTTCATCCAGTTTCTAAATGGGATAAAGCACAAACACCTATCTACACTGCTCAAAATTAATCATCATTATTTGGACATTTTCTGCATCAAAAGATCACAGGTAAATGTGATTCTCACAGAGATGAATATTCTGAATAAGCAAGTGTTAGGCAGCAAGATGTATTTTTCCTTATGAATATGATTACAGAGAGAATTTCATACATGGAACATATTATTGCATATTCTGCAACTAATCTTACAGAATGGTTTCCTTCTCATCTCTCTCTATTAGTTTTTGTTCTGTTTCACTATGTCACAAGAGCTGCAGCTCCAATTTTATAACATTAGCTTTTCAAGTAGGGTAATTCGTGTTGAGGTTGGTTGGACTTCTTTAGATATAGTCTCAAGATAGGTCCAGGCCAAGAAGTTTTAAGGAAAAATGAATTAATGCTTTCTTAAATCTTCTAAAGTGTTTAGAAACATCACTTTGATTTAGTCTTTTCCTTAAGCAACAATGTTTTTCTCAACTACGTCTTTTTATATAGAAGCATAGAATCGTCACGGCTGGAAAGGACCTCCAGGATCATCAAGGCCAGCCCTCAGCCCAACAGCTCCTTAAGCCCCAGACCATGACCTCAAGTGCTCTAGCTATTCAAGTCTTTAAACACCTCCAGGGATGGGGACTCCACTACCCCTCTGGGCAGCCTGTTCCAGTGCCCATCCACTCTCTCAGAAAAAAACTTCTTCCTAAGAGCCAATCTAAACCTCCCCTGATGCAACTTCAGGCCATTTCCCATCGTCCTATCATTAGTAATTTGGGAGAAGAGACCAGCATCAGTCTCGCTACAACCTCCTTTGAGGTAGTTGCACAGAGCAATACGGTCTCCCCTCAACCTCCTCTTCTCCAGACCCAGCTGCTCCCCATAGGGCCTGTTTTCCAGACCTCTCTCTCCCCAGTCTCACCGCCCTTCTCTGGACCCAGCCCAGCACCTCAATGTCCTTCCTGTTCTGTGGTGTCCAAAACTGGACACAGTATTCAAGGTGCGATCTCACGAGAGCAGAGTACAAGTGCACGACCACCACCCCACTCCTGCTGGCCACATCATTCCTGATATGGGCCAGGACATTCCTTTTGTACTGGAGGAACTGTGAAAAGCAAAGGCTACATAAAGGTTTTATATGAATTAGAATTTTTCCAGAATTATATTTTTTAAAATTCCAATGAACAAGAATGGAACCAAAAAGCCTCCACTGAAACTGTAGGAGAATTAGCTCACAGCCAGGAGTTGCCAATACTATACTCCAAAGTATAGTTGCCAGTACTATACTACACTGCAAATATATATACATTCGCACCAAAAATTCATTCCAGTAGTCGCTGCACACCTTACACTCCTTTAAGCTTTTCTATCTTTTCATTGTCAACATGTAAGAAATTTTTCTCATGAACCAGTAGAATATTTCTTCTACTGTTCTGGTTTATATAAGCAAAGACAGACTAAGCTTATGTTACTATGAGAGAAAAACTAGTAAATGTAGGTCTTTATTCTAATCGTAGTTCATAACTATGAGGTTTACTCTGTGATAAGTAAAATGAGCAGTGAGTGGAGAAAACAGTATGTTGTACAAGCAACTGGGTAACTAGATATAGAAGTAGTTTTCAGCCACATAAAAGGGAACCAGCTAAAATTAAAGCAAAGGGGTGTATAGTACAATTTATTCATAGACACAATTTTAGAACATATTGATGCCTACTCCTAGCATTACACAACTACAGTTCTCCTTAGTTCCAAAGCTGTGCCTCTGAGGAATTCAAAAGGGAATCCATTAAAAGTTCATCCTGCCTATATCAGTGGGAAAACAGATCGAGTTTAAAATATCCCGAGTATAAAGCTCTGTATTCCTCATTTAATCTTGTTTCCCTGTTCTTTCCCTTTGCAGCTCATGGTTTGACACTTCATAGTTTGAGGATGGGGCAATACAAGAGTATGTGAGACAGTGAGTCAAAAATAGATGCCTCTCTGGATTGTAATTGGTGGTGGTTTAATTCCATTTAACTTCATTTGTCAAAGTGTCCGTTTTCACCAGAATTTAAGAATTAGCAATGACGTATGTATTCTGGCATATCAGCGTCCTCAAATGAAACTAAGAAACTGAACTCCATTGTGTATTTTAAACTTCAAACAGAATGTCTCAAATGAGCTGAGTATCAGTGAGGTTTCATCAGGGAGATTTAACATATGCCTTGAAATGCTACTATTAAGCTGGTTAATATCTCAAAGATTTCTCAAGTGAACAGTGTTTTTTAAGCTTTACATTAACAAGCAAAAAGCCTTCAGTTCGTATTTAATCACAGAGATGCTACAAATTAAGCTAAAATGCAGCTACTGAACAAAGCACAAACTAGTTTTATCCCCTCAAAATTTGGCCTCACACATAGAGTAATATAATTTGACTTAAGTAAATAAATACTTTGTGAGTGTTGGAGCAGGACATTCATATTGCTTAACAACATAGAATCTGCATGAGTCTGTGGCATTCAGTAATTTTAGCTCAGTCATGCAATTTTTAATACAAATATATCAAGATGCAAAATATAGTTTGTATGGTTTCCCATTAGCAGTGGCTTTGCTACCTGTACACCTCCTAAAACAGCGGCGTTCCAGTCCAAATGTAATCAAACCATTCATGAACAGTGTTTTCAGTCACATTATATTTTATTCACACTTAAATTCTGCTAAATTGGTTTTTCCCATATTTCTGTATCAACTAAGGTTCTAAATTAATGAGTCATAACACAACAACAGCTCTGAAGCAGTGAGACAGCCCAATCTACAACACAGTTAAATAATATTGACAGAAACACCAGTGCAACAAAGCTGTCAGAAATCACTGTCGTAAGCAGATGCATTGGGGATTTAGCAGGTACGGAATAAGATCCAAATAGAAACACCAATTTATCAGATTCTGACAACACTGAGTCTGCAGAAAATGCAGTGCAGAAACTTTCACTCTCTCCATTCAGCATGTCCCAAAGGGCAAGATGAATGCTGTGCCCAGACCAGTGACACCTGCTTCTCCTCTGAACAAGGACCAGACAAGACTAACTTCCAACAGGAAACACAAAGCAGGAAACAAAGCTCCAGACTAGTTGCACGGGTTTGCAGAGGCACTACAACCATGAACCACTAAACATCTCCTGAAACACCACGTCTGCTTGTTTTTTTAATTCCTCCAGGAACGGTGCCTCCACCCCCTCCCCGGCCAACCGCCACCTCACTGCAACCTCCCTTCAAAAGCTGCCAAAGTAACTCCCCAAACTCTCGGGCTAAGACCTTCCAAATTCCAAATGTAAAAAGAGCATTTAAACTTCTGCCAGCGAGGCACACTTTACCTTCTAAAAAAGCTCAAATATAGATATTTTCCCTTCTTCCTAACTACTTTCATAATAGGAAATGTACTTGAATAATTATGAATACAGACCAACTACATCAAATTCAGGTAAATATCTGCAAACATGCAAAAACAACAAGGCTGGCGGAAGAGAACTTGTTAGAACTTTGGTTCAGGCATAGAAAACTCCTGTTTGTGAAGTGACATTATAAATCAACTAAGTTTTTTACAGTTCAGTAGACATTTTATTGTGCATCTCTTCTTTTCCTCTGATCTATTTTGTTCTTTCTGAAGCTGCAACAATAAAAGAGAAGCTACTGTTATTTGTTATTGAGTTGAATGCCAGAAGCTCTTACAGTTTAACCTCAAGGTTACTGAGGAATTCATACATCACTTACTGTTTCTGGCTTCTTTTTATCATCTTCTATTAATGGGACCCAAGAAATAAGCAAATGGACATAATGGTATCAACAATATATGCTGAATTCCATTGAAACCTGCTACAAACTCACCACTCTTATGAACAAATCCAGAGAGGACTCATATCCCTGGCAGTATTTGTCAGAGATACTTGCAAGAATGAGTTAAGGGTAAGGTAACGTTCCCCAAGACAGCACACCTCCTGCTCTCCTCATGCTCAACAAGCCAGAACTTTAACTGCTCTGGAGTTTTGCAGAAAGATCCTGCAGTTTTAATGGATATTAGAAAGTAAATCTCAGAGTCCTCTCCAAGTAGAATCACATGGCGACTAACTCTTTGAATTTTTTTTGTTAAGCCCTGCTTAGCTGCTCCACAAAGGATCACCTGTGACCTTGCCATACCATTTGATTTTGATGAATTGTATAAAAAGTATAAAGTAATCACAGTACAAAAAAACCTCAGGGCATGGAGGCACATTCTGACATTGTTGGGCTCCTCTCTAGGTTCTGGTAAGTCATCTTCAAGCTGGCACCAGTCCAAGTTTAAAAGCAAGTTTAGTTTATGGTCATTAGAAATATGTATAGCTGGGGGCGGGGGACGGATAAAGGAATTTAAAGAATGGAACTTCAGCAGATAGCAGGTTTACTAACTCTTCTTCATGAGTAATAAAACCAGTCCTACTTCAGGTCAATGAGCCTGAATTCTTAACTAAAGCATACCATTAAAATTCTCTTTTGTCATGTGCCCCCCACCCCCAGCAGACAATAACGATTCATCTCTGGACCACTGGTGGAGTTACAAGACTCAGGCGAGTCTTTTATGAAGACCTCACTCTAGAAAGGACCAAGATATCACTTAGAATTAATAGTTAAGCTACAGCTTTGAGATAAAAAAGGGCAAAGTTTAAATACGCAAAAATAAATCCAGTTATTCTTGTATCTGTATTACACTTGCTGCATCAAAGGTGTCTGGAGGCAAAAAGAAATGTGTGGAGGTTAACAGCAAAAGGACAAATAAAAGTTGGAGGATCAGTCAATGGAAAATTACTTATTGTCCGGTTTGTATCCCAGACATCAGACTCCAGCAATAGGACAAGGGGGGTGGTTTCAAGCTAAATGAGGGGACAGATTTAGGTTAGATCTTACAAAGAAACTCCTCACCATAAATGTAGTGTTTAGGCCAGGTTGGATGGGGCTCTGGGCAACTTGGTCTAGTGAGAGGTCTCCATGCCCATGGCAGGAGACTTAGAACTAAATGACCTCTGAGGAGAGATCTTATGCCATTCCACGAGTCACAGCGTTACAGAATGTTAGGGATTGGAAGTGACCTCGAAAGATCATCCAGTCCAATACTGCCACCACGGCAGGATCACCTAGATAAAGTTGCACAGGAACACGTCCAGGCGGGTTTGAAATGTCTTCAGAGAAGGAGTCTATGAGTCTATCTAACATGATTAGAATGTTATTTCATATGCAACAATATTTTAATGAACAGCCACTCTAAGACTGCACATTTTAATCTGCTTTAAAAAGGTGCTTGACAACAGTAGAGAAAGGCAATGCATTTCTGATACCTTCTCTATTTTATTCTGTAGACCTATTCTTTTCCGTAAAAGAAATTTACTGTTTACTTGAGTGCTTTTCCTACTTACAGTTTTAAATCAGCAGTTTCTCTGGGAGGAAAAGCAAGCATCAAATACAAGGGGAAAGCTACAAGTCAAAAGACAGCGTCACCAACAGGCTTAGTACGTAAATCTCAGCATTTCAGAAAAAGCTTTGTTAATTCTGGCAGCCAGTCATTAAAAGCAGAGTTGCACCATCGTCAAGATAACCATATGCCTTCTTTTATGTGAAGGGAACATAATGTCATAGGCTTCTTTTTTTCTGATGGTGTGAGTGGCTTTTTCCTCTTTCATGAAAAAGAGTGTATTTACAACAACACATTGGGCATCTTCTACTGCCAGTTCTCATTCACAACAGCATCCCAGGAGTCCTGTCTCTTCTTTTGTTCCACAACCATTTTGTTCAATGCCACTCTTGTGAACTTTCCCTTTCTAGCAACATCTAGGCTTTCTCCAGATCCTCTGGACACTCTCCCACTTGTTTCTCTCCCAGCTGGAACTGAACTCACAAGCACTATGGCACATGTAATTCTCACATCCAAAATATATCCCATTATGTCTTCCGCATCTGTTTCTTTCCTCCCTCATTTCACTGCCCTAAAGTATTAAAAAAAAAAAACCAAAACGGGAACTTGTCAGTTGCACCGAGAAAAGCAAGGGCTTGTTCTTCCAATTCTTTTTTGAAATGCATTCAAATACATATAGATATTGAAATATGAACACAATGAATGGATAAATACAACCTTTGAGGAACCAGTTGCATTAAGCTCTACATACTGTAGATAGCTTGGGCTGGATTTCTTACAGATTTTCGCCTTACACAGCCAATTTCTTCATTGTGCAGCAACTGCAAAGTGGTTGAAATTACTACTATTCTAATGCAATGAGGTTTTACATCCTCTTTGCTCCGACACAAATGAAGCAGACCACACAGCAAAAAACAGGGCATCTGATGAGGAATCCAACATACAATTCCGTTACCAATGAAAGAGGGTCACACAGGCAAAACAGACATGGAAAAGAAACCACATTGCAGTATAAGTAGTTGTATGACAACAGTTGTCATTAAAATCTCTTGTTTCTGAATGGCTGCATTTTTTGATCCATCATTTTATAGTATTCTGTTCTTAAAATGTCACATTCTATTACTCTGTAGCTTGCTTATTTATTTAGACCACTGTGGAGCGCCCACGGGGCTCACCAGTGGCCTCAACAACTACAGATGTTGAGACGGAAATGTGAATAAGCAGTGTGTAGATGGCACTACCAAAGCTCTCTGCGACTGTGCTGTTGGGATGGTGCTCCTCACCCAGGACTCATGTTGAAGAAGATGATGACCAGCAATCAGATTAAACAAAGAGAGACTTAAAGGATTCAACTTAGAAAGAGAAGTAAAAGAAGCATGAATATTTTTTTAACAGTGGGGAGAGACTCTGAAGTTGTTTGCTTCTTCCCACTAGCATCACAACTTATCAGTTGATGTGAAGTGCCTGTCCATAGATGCTGGATTACCAAGATGGGGTGCAGTACACAGAGATCCTGTGTTCAAGATCTCACTACTTTACATGGCCTGTTGAGTTCAGAAACAAGAGGTCTAACTCACGATCAGAAGTATTTGATAATGTATTTCATAGAATCACAGAATCACCTAGGTGGAAAAACACACCTAAGATCATACAATAGAAGAAGTGGGGTCACAGTTCAGATTGGATCTTAGGAAAAACTTATTCCCAGAAAGAGAGGGGATACCTTGGAACAGGCTGCCTAGGGAGGAGGTGGAGGCACTGTCCCTGGAGGAGTTAAAAAAATGGATAGATGTGGTGTTCCAGGAGATGGTTTAGTGGTTCAGGTATGTAGGGCTGATGGTTGGACTTGGTGATGTTGAAGGTCTTTTGCAACCTTGAGGATTCTGTGAGTCCAGCCATTAACCTAACTAAAGTCTGTCCCTAATCTCTAGATCTACATGACTTTTAATCACATCCAGGGATAGTGATTCAAGTTGGCAGCCTGTTCCAAGGCCTGATGACCCATTCAGTACAGAAGTTTTTCCTAATGCCTAAACTAAATTTCTTCTGGAACAACGAGGGCCCATTTTCTCTTGTCCTATCCTTTGTAACTTCTGAGTAGAGATCAACATCCTCCTCTCTACAACCTCCCTTCAGGTAGCTGTAGACAGGTATGAGGTCTCTCTTCAGCCTCCTTTCCTTCCTTCATCAGCATGTCATAAAATACGCTTTCATCTATACATATTATCCCAAACAGCTTACCATAATAACACCGTCTAGTGCACACACACCTGTTTCATTTCTGAGGATGAGAGGAATTGCTAATCACACATCCCAAATTTAATGCTTGACACATGCAGCACTGGGAAAGGGAAAACGAAAGCATGCATTGATGTGCCTGCAATTTGTACATGAAAGATAAATCAGAGGAGAAACAAAATATTCATAATGTGCAAGTACACCAATTCCTACTACCATCACAGTAGTGTCCAAAGAAAGGGCTACTGCCCCAAAATTGACAGAAATAAAGAGTTTTTAAACATGTTTTCTCAATGTATGATTTTTCTGTGTGGTGGGTTCAAGACCACACTAAAGATAAAGGAAAAGGAAACAAAGCAATTAGGTCTCAATGAGATCTCGGATAAAATTTGCCAGACAATGGATAGCTTAGAGAAAATGGAAAAGGGTTTATTAACAGTATAACTGTATACAAGAAGAAGAAAAGGTGAAGCAAGTTAGTGCACACAGACTAGAAACTGTGTCACAAATGCCATCACAGGTTCGGAAAAAATACAATGGGAGATTACTATCGTGTCGGTCCTTGGTTTTTCACATTAGAGATCTGGGGAAAGAACATGTCAGACAAGTAGAGATGGGTACCACCACCCTCTCTATTATTCATGTGTCACCTGCTGTCTCCTGCTGATCAGTGTTTTCCAAGATGGCGGAGACAACTGCATGGCCCCGGCGATGTGAGGGATTCAAGATGGAGATCAACTGCACGGCCACATCAGCAGGACCCCCCCCGTACTCTGCAAACACGGCTAAGAGGGTTCCATGACCCTCATGTTTCCCTTCTACTCCTGCCTCAGCTACAGGGTGAGAGGGAAGAACCTTCAGCTCACCACGGGTCGCTGAATGGCTACTCTGTCAGGGGGAAGACTGGCGCTAAGTACTTGCTTCTCCGGTCTGTGGTGCCAGCCCAGAGCTGGGCTGTGTCGAAGCCAGGACCAGTCCCAGTCACAGCCAGGGCCAAGAGCCGAGGTTGAGGCTGGGCTGAGCCAGGCCAGAGTTGAGGCCAGAGCCAGACCACCTCCCCGGCCGTGGCAAGCCACCCTGTCTTGTCTTCCCTTCCCACTCTGGGAAGTCGGAGGGGGTTGCTGGAGGTGAAGCCCCATGCCAGGAGGATGACCCCAGTCAAAACAGACAGGGTCATGATGATCAGCCCCTTTTATCTTGTCACCTAGCCCACATCCCCACAGGGCAGGTATCTGGGACGATTCTCCTACAGCAAAATGCACCTTTTCCTCATGAAACCACAAACCTATACATCTGAAAATTCTGGTAATTTTTAAACTGCAACATTCTGTTGAAAAACTGATTGTGAAGAAATATCAGAGTAAACAGCTTTCAAAGCCGGAGTATCTGAGGGAAAGTGCTGATTAGCACTGCTGTTTAAACAGAGGTTAATTAATTGCGATAAAGATTAATTGGTCTCTCTCCTTCTCTCTCTTTCAAAATAATTTTTGTGATGAGACCACGACACCTATTAATCTATACCGAAGGCTTATAAACATACTGATAGTGACAGGGGGAAGGCAGAGGAAGATTTCAATACTGTAAGTCTGAGAAAAGCCAAACTTAATTAAAAAAATTCATAGAATGGTTTAGGTTGGAAGGGACCTCAGAGATCATCTAGTTTCAACTCTGTTGCAATGGGCAGAGACACCTCACTAGACCTCACTTGCCACTTTACTTTAGAATCATCTGTCAGTTTATCAGACACTTTTAGAAGGGAATATGCACATAAACATGATTAATGGCTGTAATAACACATATATTTGTCCAAGCTGTGATCTAGAACTGCAAACCGATGTTTGAAAGAGCCTTACTGCTGTCAACAGTGATCCAATTTAAAATAACTTGATGATTCTGAGCATTTAAGATAACATCTATATATTTAATTGGAATCTACTTACCTAGACTCAGAAGTCTGGGTTTGTTTTTTTTTTTTTGGCTCAAGAGAAGAGCTCTTTGAAATCTATATATCCTGGCAGACCAAGCAATAACATGGCTAATAAAAAAGAATTGCAGCACCAGTACTATAACTACTCAGTACAAGAGTCTCTAAATAAAGTATTTGATGGCAAGCAGACAGACAGAATTGACTAAAACAGATAATAGGTTGAGGAAAAAATAAAATCAAAGCCAGAATAAAAAAACTCCCACCATAGCCCATAAAAAACCCAAAAATATAAAACTGCTCTCCATAATGCTTTACATTGAGCCATTTCCATATCTAGGCTAGAAATCTGACCACCCATAGTATGTCCTATCATAATAAAATGACATCTAGAAAAAGCATCTGAATGTTTACACCAGGGGAAAGCAGTATTTGTCTCATGCATAGCAGTTATGGCGGTCTATTTTTCATATCTACCTTGAAAGTCTTCCTGCCTTAAAGCTGTGGTGAAAGTAAAACATTAGGATACTAGATATTGTAGATGGGTATTTGTCCAAAGACACAAAGAAGCTCTGTACAGAAGTGGGGCACAGATGTGCTGCCTGAGGCTTTGAGGCTCTTTCATTTGTCACAGTAAGAACATCTCCATGTTCAGTGTGGTTGCAGCTTTTGTAGAGTCAGCGGATGAACCACATTAAAATATGAGGAACCCTTAGAAATCCTCATAATTTAAAGTACAGAGTCTAGTTAAGCAGAAATGTATGACCTTATTTTAAATGTTTCCTTTTTTCCCCCAAATTCTATTTCTAAATATTCTTAAGAGAAGAGTGAGCACTACTGCTCATAGAACCACCATCCTGCATGGTAGACTTGGTCTAAAGAATCTAATGCGTAGCCAACACTTACAGATGAACAGGGGATATGTAAGATCAATATCTTTATGTTAGAAAAATCAGTTCTGTACACATCCCTGTGATAAGGCTGCACTCATCTGGTCTTTGTCTACCTGACATCAACAGTCAGACCATAAAGCCTGAGATAGTTCCTCGACACAACATTACAATTATTACTAACTATTATGAAAAGAATTAGACAGATTTGTTGGGTACTTTGGAAACATAAATTTCACTGCTGGAGAACTTTAAAGAAACATCTCTTAATTGTTCATATCATGTTAACCTACTCCTTGGTGGAAAACCTAATTACATTTTAATCTTTTCATGATGGATTGTACTTCTGGTTCCTTAAGAAGTGTTCTTGGCTTCATGTTCAATTACTGAACTTTCTGGTAGTAATATCTGATGATTAAAGCTTTTCTCATGCCCACCACAGCATATTTCCTTTCTTATAGATCACAGGAATGCATTTAATGTTTTTGTGACTTACTGGTGCACAAAGTAAGGCATAAGTATGGCGTTCATAAAAGAAAAATATTCAGCTATTTCATAACAAAACATCTATGGTTTTTAAGTGATTTAAAGTAGAAATAGCTCTTCAAACCCAGTTAACATAATTTAAACTGATGTAATTTGATTCTCATGCACTTTTATAAATTGTAGTGTTCTGCACTACAAAACATCAGTATTTAACTGTGCGAGGTATGACATTTAAAATTAATTTTTTATTCTTTTAATCTGCTTCACTTTTCATTTGGTTAAGATGAATTCTATCACTTAATTACTTCGAGTGCACCAGCTGCAAAAAACACTTGACTTATCCCAAGGGCCGAAAAAAGTAATCCAGACAGAAATGCTGTTTGGTAGCTCT
Source organism: Phoeniculus purpureus (assembly GCA_028565055.1). NCBI lineage: Eukaryota > Metazoa > Chordata > Aves > Bucerotiformes > Phoeniculidae > Phoeniculus > Phoeniculus purpureus. The sequence goes on along the minus strand of JAOXOE010030489.1, from coordinate 310 downwards.
TGTAGTTTGAAAATCACCAGAATTTTCAGACATACAGATTTGTGCTTTCATGAAAAAAAGTTTTGTTACTTTGAGAGGACCCCCCTCTCCCCCAGTGACCTTTCCTGGGTGGAGGTGACACTGTCCCAAATAACTGCCCTTAAGTGGTGTTGCTAGGTGAGCAGATAAAAGGGGACATTGATCTTGGTCCTGCCTCTTTTTTGCTCAGGGCTTTCAGCCCATCATGGTGGCTGTAGCCCCGTGCTAACCCCCACCCCCCCTTCCCAGGGCAGTGGTGGGGGGAAGACTGTTTCCCATGGGGATTATGATT
>JAOXOE010030488.1:0-13012 GCA_028565055.1 Phoeniculus purpureus | reverse complement strand
TCTGTTCCAGCTCACACCCGTTGCCCCTTGTCCTATCACTGGGTGCCCCTGAGCAGAGCCTGGCTCCATCCTCCTGAAACCTGCCCTTTCCATACTGATCAACATTCATGGGGTCACCCCTCAGTGTCTTGTTTTCCCAGCTCGAGAGACCCAGCTCTCTCAGCCTTTCCTCATCAGGGAGATGCTCTCCTCCCTTCATCTGCACTGTCTCTGCACTGGACTCCCCAGCAGCTCTGTGTCCTGGAACTGAGGGGTCCAGAACTGGTCACTACACTCCAGATGTTAAAGCAGTAACAGCTACCACTGGAAATGCTGCAGAATCTCTGCCATGGTAAAGACTCATTTGTCAAGTCAGCTCTTGAGGCAGGCAGCTCCAGGACAGTCATGAGAACACTCTGATATTCAAGAACTCATTTGCAAACACCGATTGCTTCTGAAACACAAATGCTTCTGATTTGTGTTTCTGAGGGAAGGTTTACTATGACTAATGGGAAGGTGTTGGATAGTGTCCCGGTGGCTGCTTGACAAAAACACTAATCATGCTGGAGTTAAAGAAAGCTCTTTTAACCAAATAACAATTCACCTTCACTATCTACTGAAAAGTAAACGGCAAGACAAAAGTAAACTGCCTTTGAGAACTCTTCCTCACATGGATCGTTCCCCATTTGCTGCCAAATCAGCACACGATGTACCGGAAAGAGCAAAACTGCCAGAAAGCCAACATAGACAAGGGATGCCGGCACGTCTGGGGTGCCACGGGGTGTTCAGCACAGCTGGCTGGTAACTGGGTCAGCAGCTCTGCAGTCAGATTCAACCAGGACAACTGGTGAAGGAAAGGGAGGAAAAACACTGCACAGCCACTGCACTGCGGAGCTGCTTGTTTGCTGTAAGGAAAAGCAGCACTGTGTCCTTTCTAGCACAACACCAGAGAGGGAAAGAGAAGGGAGTGTAGATATGAAAGGGTTAATGTGCCCTTGTGGCCAAGAAGGTCAACGGCATCCTGGGGTGGATCAGAAGTGGAGTGGTTAGCAGATCCAGAGAGGTTCTCCTACCCCTATACTCTGCCCTGGAGAGACTACATGGAGAATCTCGTGTCCAGTTCTGGGCCCCTCAGTTCCAGAAAGACACAGAGCTGCCGGAGAGAGTCCAGCGCAGAGCCACAGAGATGATGAAGGGAGCGGAGTATCTCCCTGACGAGGAAAGGCTGAGGGAGCTGGGTCTCTTGAGCTGGGAAAAAAAGGAGGCTGAGGGGTGACCCCATTCATGTTGATCAGTATGGAAAGGGCAGGTGTCATGAGGATGGAGCCAGGCTCTGCTCAGGGGCACCGAGTGATAGGACAAATGGAACTGGGTGTGAGCTGGAGCAGAGGAGGGTCCACAACGATCTGAGAAGGAACTTGTTCCCAACGAGAGTGAAGAACCCTGGAAGGGGCTGCCCGGGGAGGTTGTGGAGTCTCCTTCTCTGGAGATGTTTCTAACCTACCTGGCCATGTTCCTGTGTGACTGGATCTAGGGCATCCTGCTGTGTCTGGGGGATTGGATTGGACAATCTCTTGATGTCCCTTCCAATCCCTAATGTCCTGGGATTCTGTGAATCTGTGGTTCTGTAATTATTCCAGGCTAAATCATGACCATGGAATCAGCAGAGCAAAGCATTATGAGTTTTCAGTATTTAAATCTGCTGCTAAGAAGTGGAGTTTGCAGCCAGAAATGCACCCAGGCATGACCTGAAATGCAGCGTACAGGTACTTGGTGATGGCCAGTGCAATGTTTAATATTGAGTCCTTCACACATGCAAATTTATATGGTGATAATTTCATGTTCTCCCTGTTACCTGAAAGAGTCTCAACCCCCTGCGTACTACTAATAGGGATAAACGGTGAAGCGCATGTGCTCTACTGTGCTAAAGGCTGAGGGATTGCGTGCTGTGCCTGTGTCCACTCCTAGGCACCCTTCCGCAGCTGAAATGGGGCCAGTTAGTCTGCAAAACTCATACAAGCAACCTGGTCACTCTGCCTAACCATATCTGAGGGCTGCTGCTGCTGAGATGTCACCTCTGGTATCCTCCAGACCCCGTGTCACTCTCACGCCAACACCACCTGCAGCCAGTGAAGCAGCAAACAAGCTCTAGCTGTGTGTGGGCACAGTGGCAGGGGCAGTCACTGGTGTTTCCCGAGCCCATGTTGACAGCAGAACTGAAGCAACGACAGAAAACCCAGGAGCACATAGACTTTTACCCCACTTTATTGACCTTATTTTCACTCTAGGAAACAGAACGAATTGTGTAGAAGGTGGTTCCACGTCCTGTTTGCATCCATAAGGACAACAGAGGCACGTTCACCACATGACTTGAAGATAGTGATGGGTTTGGAAAGGGAACTGCTAGCATTGGTCATTCTTTGGACAGAACCTAACCCACTAGTCACCACTGCAGTTACTGGGACGCTGCCTGTCCCATGAGCAGTGCTTCAGCTTCCCAGAAGTGTCCCATACCTTTGATTTTTAGCATACTATCTGCTCATGTTCCCTCCTGGCAGCAGGTGTCTGGGTTCTTGAACATGATGGGAACCTTCTGGCTGGCCAGGTATCTATAGCTGGGAGGCGACACTCAGGCCAGGTTCAGGAATAATTGTGCCTGAGTTTGTAAATGCGAAACATCCAGCTTCCATGGAGTGTCTTTGTCCATGGATTTGAAGTGTTTATTAAGCCGGGTTAAAACACTGATGTGCAGAGTTGAAGTCCTTTGCTTGAAATCACGAAGGTGAGTGGCAGCAGAGCTGGCAGGGAGCTGCAATCCCACCTCCTGTCCAGCATTCAACCAAACATGTGTAAAGCCAAAAGTCTCAGATCACACATGGCAGCACGCGAACACAAAGCTGCTCGTTCAGACGGCCTCTTTGAGAAGAAGGACAGAGAGATCCACGGTTCATTGCCTGTCACAAATACCCCAGGCCCCTTCTGCAGCCCTGCCACTGCCCAGTGCTGCTCCACACCTTCCTCTGCCTTCGTGCTGGCACCTGCACAGTAGGGAAAGAGAAGCTGACTCTCTTTGCAGAGCAGTTTAGATCTGTGGCGGGACAGCCCTGCGTAGCCACCACACACTGGCGGCTGTTAGGCTGTTGCTAGCTGTCACAGACGGTTCAGGTGGCTGTGGCTTTTCCACGTGCTGCTTGAGTGGAACTTCTGCCTCCCATCCCAAACCCATGTGTGAGTTTCTTACGCTCATATTACTACAGTTAGCATTTCTGTGACTTGTCTCACCTTCCTGCCCCCGAGAGCTCCTGGCTGAAGTAGAGACCAAGCAGTGAGTGGAAAGAAGCAGGTTCTGAAAATGGGAGGAGTAAGAGATTGGTGCAAAATTCTGGGAATCCATCTCAGTTGCTCACCCCACCTCTTCCCGCCACCTCCCAGCGCCCGCCCCCAGGCTTCAGCCTGCTCCCTTAAACCGCTGCTGCCCTGCACCTGGCCGGACACTGGGCTGCTGACTGCTCGACTGCACGGAGCACCGAGCACCAGCTGCGACAGGCATCATGGTGCTGAGATTAGGCAGCTGGGCTCCCCTGGGGCCTCTCCTCTCCCTGCTCTTTTCCACCAGCATGGCGGTAAGTGAGGGGACCATGTCAGGAACCCCGCTGGTGCAGTGAGTGCTGCCGGACAGCGTTGTCTGAGAGTGCTCTTCTTTCTCCTCTGCAGTACATTGCTACCAGAGAGAACTGCTGCATCCTGGATGAGCGATTCGTGAGTACCCCAGCCGCCCGCCATTACCTTAACAGCCTAACGACAGCTTCCATGCGGCAACTGCTAACCCCCTGTATCACTTGAGCTTTTGTTTAATCCTTGTTGTTATTGCTGATTCTTGTTAAGTTTGTTCTCTGTGCTCAAACCTGTTACCTATTAACTGAGGTAGCTGTGAGGCACGCTGTGCTGCCACCCAAAGCACAGCCCAAAGCAGCTATGAGCAGCGGCACGTGCTGCCATGCTTTCCTCTACCCCTGTGAATCCAAATACAGCCGGCAAATGGCAAGTGCCTGCCCTTGCCAGCCCACAGTCGTTTGTATAAGCAGAGCCTCGCAGCTCCCCACCCCAAATACTGTGCTCTCCTTTTCCTGCTCCTGAAATGCTGCCAGTTGTGACTCCTTCCTTTGCAGGGTAGCTACTGCCCGACGACCTGTGGCATCGCTGATTTTCTAAACAGCTACCGCACCACGATGAACAAAGACCTGCAGGACATGGAAAGGGCTTTCAGGCAAATTGCTAACTCCACCGGGACAACAGAGCTCCTGATTCAACACATCCACAGCCTCTATCCTCCAGAGAAACAGACGCTGCCAAGTGAGACTCTAAAAATACACAAACACACACAGCAGAGACACAGAGCTGAGGTCGTTCTCTTGGGGTCTGACTCGCCTGGTGGCACTAAGTCTGCCCTTCGGTCTCTTTGCAGATACCATCGATGATTTTACTAAGAAGTCCAGGAAGATAATTGAAGAGATCATCCGATACGAAAGTACCATCCTGTCTCACGAAAGCACAATACAGTAGGTATCTCCTGCTCTCCGTGTCCCTCGGCAAGACAAATGCTTTCCTTTCGGTGTTCTTCACCAAGCGCAGCCAAGGCTCCCTCAGAGAGGATTTTTGCGCTCATGTGGACTACTGTGCCCACTCCGTGTCCAGGGTTAGGGCTGGGCTAACCAGCGAGATGCAGGAGAGTGGTGATGGTCTGATATCGCGTTCTCTGCTCATGGGCATGAGCCACCAACTGTATGAGAAATGCAAGAGAAGAGTGTCAGCAGACGTGGGGGTGGTTTGAGTTGTGCTGCCACTGCTGTGACAGCTACTCTTCTGAGGCCTTTTCTCATAATCTTTGTGAAAATGATTTATATCCTATTAACATTAATAATATTTTATGACTGTGAGTTTGTACTGGAGTGCAGACTGTGGAATTTTTGTGCGATCATCTGCTGGGGCTAACTTTGCTGCAAACATCCATGAGAAGCAGCTCAGTTACGTGGACACCAACCCACAGGAGCTCCACAGTCAGGGGCAATCTGTTGCCAGTTGGCCCTGCAAATACAGCCAAACCCATCGATAACTTCTCCAGATCCTAACGGTGTGGTTGCTGACCAACTTCTGCTCTGTAGCAGGGTGCCAGTGATGACCCAGGCACTCTGACTCCTGCAGCAGCTCATTTACAGCATTTCTATGCTATGAGGGCACCCTCAATACAGAGGGATCGTTGTTTGCTTCAGGAGAACCAAGGGTTTTGCTGAGTAGAGTCAAGTTTTGCACAGGATTAAGGGTGGTCTTTCCTGTTTGAGCTAGTTTCCTTGGCTTCAAACACCAGCGCTGCTAGAGGCACCGCTGCTCATGGGGGTACAGATGCACCACCCTGCTGCAGAGGTGAGGTGGCTGTGCACTGGAACTCAAAGCTGTTTTCGCGTCTCTCTGCCCAGACAGCTGACAGACACACACATACTGAACAGCAACAGGATCGCACAGCTGAAAGAGAAGGTGGCCCAGCTTGAGTCCGTGTGTCAGGAGCCCTGCAGAGACACAGCTCAAATACAGGAAACGACTGGAAGAGGTGTGTGGGATGCTTCTTGCATGGTGGAGGGCTAACCAGTTACACGTGTGGCCAGCTGGCAGCGCAGCAATGACTTATTTGTGATCTTATGGGCCATCGATTTCCGCAGGGATATGTAAGAGGGCAAGTGATGAAACCAATGTTTGGCAGATGGTCTGCAAACAAGGCATTCTGATGGAGTTGAAGTCCTCCCTGCTCCTCTGGTCCTTGTGACCAGGACATGATTACCACAGATGAATGCTAAGCAAAAGGGAGGAGCACGAATAGGGTTTCCATGGGTGCAGGGCTGACAGAAGAGAGCTCACTCTCACCTTCCTGCTGGGTCACCTGGAAACCCTTAAACTGGCCCCTTAGTTCCAACAGAGCCTTTCCCATTGCTGTGGAAATCGATGCAATGAGTGCCTTTTACTTTGAAGTTGCTTAAACTCGGTGTGAGGCTAAATTCCTCCCCAAGTCCTGTGCCTTTCAGTAGGGATTTTGTGGCAGTGCCAGTGCAGCGTGCGGACTGAACAGCCAAGTGATGACTGTCAGGTTGATCTTGTGTGAACAAAGTCACAACAAATAAACGTGAGGGTAGAACTGCAGCTACACCACTAACGGTCCTTTTCAAACGTCCTTCCTTCAGATTGTCAAGACGTGGCCAACAAAGGTGCCAGGAAGAGTGGCCTTTACTTCATCAAGCCGCAGAGAGCCAAGCAGCCCTTCCTAGTGTACTGCGAGATCGACTCCTATGGCAACGGCTGGACAGTGCTGCAGAGGGTACGGCCCGCGTGTGCGACCGCCTTCGGCAAGCCCATCGCTCCAGCGCTTTCAACTACCTGCACAGGAGACAGGCTTTTCTAACTGAGGGGTTTGGGTTTTTCCCTTGCTTGTTTTTCTCCCCAGAGACTGGACGGGAGTGAGGAATTCAAGAAAACTTGGATTCAGTACAAGGAAGGCTTTGGACATCTGTCTCCAGATGACACCACTGAGTTCTGGCTGGGCAACGAGAAGATGCATTTAATAACGACCCAGTCTGCTCTGCCCTACACCCTGCGAATAGAACTGGAGGACTGGAGTGGCAAAAAAAGGTATCTGCTCATGGTGCCTCAAACCTACAGCCACCCCTGCTGCGTGAGGCTGCACAGCTTTCTGAGAACCTCATGAGCCCCAGGACCTGCTAACATGCACAGGTCACTGCTTTGGCTCCTGCACTCACAGCTGTAACAGCAGTTACCACGTGTGACTTATTGGTAGCCACGTGTGTTCATCTGAAAGCCACGAGCTGGCAACCCTAGTTTACCTGCTGTAAGTAATCATAGAATCATTAGGGATTGGAAGGGACCTCAAAAGATCATCTGGTCCAATCCCCCTGCCACAGCAGGATCACCTAGACCAAGTCACACGGAACACATCCATATTGTTTTCTAGAAGTTCTAAGCACCTGCACCACAGGCTTTAAGATGAAAGTATCTTCTCCACTGTAAGTCACTATAGAATCATAGAATCAGTCAGGACTGCTTCTTCTCTTCAAGTTTCTTCACACCTTAATCATCTTGTGGGCTAGATGATTGTTGTAGGTCTCTTTCAACCTTTTCTTTTCCCTTCTCTTCCCTTGTCTTTGCTATTTCTTAAGGCATCTGCTCTTTCCTCCCATCAACAATGACCTCATGACCTGAGTAACCCTCAACATCACGAACCTGAGCGATGTCTGTCTGTGAGATGGTTCGTTCAGTGTAGCTCTTCCACACGTCACTGAAGACTAGCGATCAGAAAGGGTCTGGTCAGGGAGCGCAGGAGCTGGCCGGGTGTGCAGCGCTGAGCTGAGGCTCATGGCAGTGCCAAACCTGTTCCTTTTCAGCGCTGGGATGCCGTAACTGCCTTTTCTGCAGCGCTGAGCCCCGCTGCCCCTCGTTCCTGTTTGTACACGGCACGCCGTGCGTTCTCATTCACCGTCCTCTTTTGCCGCAGCACTGCCGACTACGCTGTGTTCAAAGTGGGGAGTGAGGAGGACAAGTACCGGCTGACTTACGCCTACTTCATCGGCGGTGAGGCTGGGGATGCCTTCGACGGCTATGACTTTGGAGACGACCCCAGCGACAAAGCCTTCACGTCCCACAATGGCATGCAGTTCAGCACCTTCGACAGCGACAACGACAAGTTCGCTGGCAACTGCGCCGAGCAGGATGGTTCGGGGTGGTGGATGAACAGATGTCACGCCGCCCACCTCAATGGCAGATACTATACAGGTAAAGCACCTTCTCAAGACCCACAAGCCAGGACCTGTGCTCCTGAGATAAGGAAAACCAGGTCACTTCCTTGAGCGCGTTTTGCCGCCTGTGTTTCCCAAGGCTGCCATGGCTCAGTGTTTCCAGCAGCGGGGACTGACGGCTGGTCTCCTGCCCAACATGAGACAATCAGTCTTGAGAAAAGCAAAGAAGGGGGAGAATGACAGTGAGCGGGGCCCGTTAGCCTGCCCAGGGGCACGGTGGGGGTGTCTGTACCAGAAGAACTTTCCGGCACACGAGCTCTTTTAAAAATCAGTTAACGCTCTGCTCCAACTCCCCATTTCAGGCGGTGTGTACACGTCGAAAGATGCTGGCCCATCTGGATACGACAACGGCATCATCTGGGCAACCTGGCGTGACCGGTGGTACTCTATGAAGAAAACTGCAATGAAAATCATTCCCTTCAACAGACTTTCAGTGGATGGGCAGCAGCACAACCTGGGCAGCTCTAAACAGGTTTGACCATGGCACTGAGGTTTCAATCAGCAGAGCAAACACTGAGCACGGACAGCCGGTGTTCGTTCAGCCCTCGGTTGGCTTTGCTTGCCACGGACGTTCACGCTTGGTGTTCGGTCTGCCTTCCGCATCAGGCTCCTGTTCAGCAGATGCATGAACGGCGAGTCTTGCAATGGGAAGCAATCCCTGCAGGAGCTGCACGCACTGCGTTTCCATTGTGGGACTAGTGTAGCTCTCTGAACTCTGTCAGGAGGTCACCAGAGCCTTTAGCCAACAGAACACTAAAATGCTCTCTTTGTTTTCCGGTTGTAGGTTGGAGACTCATAGAGGGACCATTTGACAAGGACTGTTCTGAGCAGGGAAAACACCTTTGATATCTGGGATGCAGATCGCAGAGCCTAACACGGCAGTGTTCGGTTTCGGCTGTAGGACGCCGCTGGCTGTGAGAAGCCACTGGCTCTCCCCAGCAAGGCTCTCTGTCCCTGGTTGTCTTTTCTGTACAAATTCTCAATAAATTTTGGGTTCTTACAAAACACCTGACTCTGTCATCTGTGCACTGCTGGCGGCCAAACGAGATGAGAGAACATCACGATGCTCAGAAGGCTGCTCTGATCAAACCCATTGGGTTTGGTCACTCCTGAGCTGTGTGCCGGCGGTTTCTGCTCTCGGTGAGACATGAGCACTGGAGCTTCTCCAGAAAACCTGACTGGGCTTCATTCTGCCTTCTGATGTGATTGGTTTGTAGCACAGACCAAAGCTCACGGCAACTTGAAAGGGGCCTGCTTTGCCACTGAGGGCTACTGCACTGAGCTGCCCACAAAGTACTGAACTGGTTCTCAGCTGGGGACTTTATCAGGGTGCAGTACCAGTGCCCAAAGAGATGCTGGGCTGCAGAGCACAGTAGGAGCAGGATTCATTTGCTCTGCAGCTCAGGGCATGGCTCCGTACAACCCCTGTTCCTCAACACCCCAGTGTTTTTCATCAGTATTTTCTAGTTTCTCTCACCAACGCCACCACTATTGGACACACAGGCTCAACGAGCTGAATTTGCAGCAGAAATTCACTGTCTTCTGCTTTTGCTTTGTTTTTTCTGGCAATACTTCTCCGCATGATCCGTGTGAGCAAACTCACAGCACAGACCAGGAGTAGCAGAGTTTGTGGGGTACACCCCCAGAACATCTGATGAAAGCCCCTGGGGGGTGCATTAGCAAATCAAATCAGCTTTGTAGATAAAATACTCAGCCAAACACACTCAGAGCTGCAGCACACACCTGTATCTCCATGTTTATGTGTCTGTATCTGTATCACCATCTATAGCATCACCTACACCCGTCTCAGGGGGAGAGATGAGAAGTTAAACACAGAGCATATCCTGATCTTTATCTTTGGGCACCAGTGAGAGGCCAGGAGGTCACCCAGTATTTCTGAACAGCCCATTCAAGACAAAGACATCACACTACAGCAACAGCTCTTGAAGGCAGTTTATAGCACCTCAGCACCTCCCATTTTGGTGCTGCTCTGGTTTTGCTGGGACAGAATCACAGGCCAGCCATGGTCTGCAGACCACTAGCTGTTTGGGGTCAGCCAGGGCAGCTGTCCCAAGATGGCTACATGTGTGTGCAGACCATAACCTTTGTGCCCTTGTGGAGGAGCTTGGGGTGTCCTGTTTGGGCTGTCAGTCTTGCTCCTCTTCCGTCTCCCGAGGACGGCTCTTCTGTCTGCTGTGGTCACTGCATGCCCACTGAGCTGGGGATCGCTGCGCGCTCTTCACTTCTGCACGGGGACCAGCTTGGCTATCTCCTTGCACCTGTTGTCATGTCAGCCCTGGGATCTGCTCTCTTCCTGAGCCCCTTTTTGGTTGGGGTGGGGGGGTCATGCACTGCAATTGGACTTAATGCCCCTATTTGTGTACTGACACACCCCATTTCTCTTCTAAATCAGTCTTTAGCACAGGCTGACCCTCCGCCTACAGTGAGAGTCGTCTGTGTGTACGTGAGCCTGTCAGGATTTATAGGATTTGGGGGCTAGAATGACTTTGACCTTCTTTCATACCTCGGGCTTGCAGTCACTCTTCCAAAGACATCCCAGCACAGACCAGAGTAGGCAAGAGCAGATGCTCCCTGTACGGCAAAGAGACGATAAGTAAGGGACAAAGAGAAAGGCTAAAGAGACAATAAGGTGGGTGGAACCACCTTGAACCCACCCTGGAAGTGTCCAAGGCCAGGCTGGATGGGGCTCTGGGCAGCCTAAGGTGTCACTGCCCATGGCAGGGGGCTGGCACTGGGTGACCTCTGGGGTCTCTTCCAACCCAGGCCAGTCTGTGATCCTAAGACGTTGCCTGGGGAAGATGTGCACTGAGATGCTGGCACTGGCTGGTAACAAATTCAGAATAATTAAGGAGTCCAAGGAGCAAATACAGACCAAGTGGAGCTGAGAGCTGAGGATGGAGGAGGATGGAGTCTGGGACAAGGTAAAAACGAGCAGGTAAGAGAAGGACAAGGCACTGCTTGGAAACTGGTGCTAGAACAGAAGACAAGGGCAGTGTAGGGCAGACAGGGGCTGGATCTAGGGCACAGAAACCAGAGCTAAACCCCGGGCTCCCTAGCCCTCACTGTGGCAGCCTGCCGAGAGCAGGGCAGCTGCTGCAGTGAACTGCACCTCTGTCCTTTGATCATCAATTAAAGTTAAATCCAGAGTTTGTCTAGCTCTTGGTCTTTAGCCTTTTGAACAAACACAGGGAGAAGTGACTGATCGTTGCAACATGAAAGCAAAGGTAGTACAGGCTGAAGGTCAGCCCCACACTCGGTTCTCAGCTGAAAGCCTGAGGAGCCCCTCCTTCACCCCAGCTTCACCGAGCAGTTCCCTATTCACGGAGCAGGAAACCCCTGTTGCCCAATGTTTATCAGCTTCTTGCAGTCCCTCTAGCCTTGGTGGCTGAATTTTACTTGGACCAGAGCTTGGTTTTCTGCCATTGAGGGTCACCAGAGAGTGGTGCCCTCAATCAGGGTCAGGGAGGACCGGCACTGCTGTGTCCAATCCACCACTCAGCAGACTGTCCCAGCCCAGAGGACGTGGCTGAGCCAGCAGAGACTGCTCTGCCTGGAGTGCTCTGGCTGCTCCCAATTGGTACCGAATTACAGGAGCAATGGTCAGCAGTTACTGAGGAGCACAAACTTGAGCTCTGACAAATTGGGGAAGGTCAGAGCAGAGGTGACAAGTGACATCACATCTGAGTAGTGACTGTGATGCAGGTAAAGTCAGACCTCCAGCTGACAGCCTGTGGAATTAGGTGCCATCCCTGCCCCTTTAACCCAGTCCTGGTGGGACCAAAGCCAAGACACTTGGTGTCTGAAGGTGTCTTAGAGCTGGCTGTACCTGACTGCTGAGCCCCAGCACAGTCACAGAGCTCTGAAGACTCAGACTATCAAAATAGATCCCTAAAATTACTGACTACCTTCAACTGAAGTTCCTCATCTGGATCCTACTGCAGTGAAAAGGGGGACATTGTGGCTGGGGGTGTGAGCACTTATGAATCCCTGGGGTAGCTGAGTGGTTCCTAAGCACCACAGGAAAATCCCTGGTGCTTTAAATGGTCGGCAGAGCATAACCACAGTGAGGAGTGTCCAGCTCTGGAACTGCCGCAGCAGTGAACAGCGTCAGGCTGGCAGTGGGGAAGGACCACCATCAGCAGCTGTAAAGATGTTAGTTACCTGCTCTGAGCTCAGGGCTCCTTACAGACATTTAACAACCAGACAGCACAGCCAAGGCTGGCTGATCTCCAAACCAAGCAAAGGCAACCTGCGAGCTATCGGGACTCACATCTGCTGCTGGGGTTAGTTGCGTCTCCTGTGGGGAAATCAGAAGGGGTCTCTTGCCCCACAGTATTACTGGCACTGCATGGATTCAACGGGACACTTCACAGAGCGATGAAATAAACCAAATGTCCTGTTCCAGAACGTACATGGATGAGTTTTGGCCTTAAATAGAACTGCTTTGTCATGCAACACCAGATCTGGGGGGGTGTCGGTGCTAATCTATGCAGCTCCAACTGAGGATGCGTGTGGCAGTAGTGGGTCCTTGTCTGGATCCCCCTGCATGCTATGAACACCGTGGGTCAGAGACCCCAACCATATTTTAACCAAGAGCTTTTCTCTAAAGCATCAGACACAAAGGGAAGGGTTAACAAACCCACTGATGGAGCTGCAGGCAGTGAGACCACTAACTCCATCTGGAGAGGAAAGGCACCAAGACATTTTGATTCACTCGTCCCACCACACATAGAAGAGGGGGAAGGAGGGGGCAGATACCCTTCTGTTCAACTGCTTTTAACCCTGGTTTTAAAGGTTTCTGCAGAGAACACACAAATCAAGCCACTGATCCTGCTCAGCTTCCAACCAGAGCAGGATGTAAGCTGCTACCAGGGGTACTGGTGCCAGTCTTGTTGGGTTGAAGGGGGCTTTCCTAGATAAGACAGCACAAAATTCAAGGTCAGGATTGGCAGGAAAACAGTTCAACTATTGTGAATTTTGTGTGAAGAGGGTTCAAACCTCCCTGATGCAGAGAATGAGGAGAAAACCGGAGGAGGGTGAGACAAACTGTGGGGAGGCTACTAGAATGGATCCGAGGCTGAAATCATAGGATCATAGGATGTTAGGGGTTGGAAGGGACCCAAGAGATCATCGAGTCCAACCCCCCTGCCGGAGCA
>JAOXOE010030487.1:0-13015 GCA_028565055.1 Phoeniculus purpureus | reverse complement strand
ACAGGATGTTTTCTTTTCTTCATAAAAGCACAAACCTGTAAGTCTGAAAATTCTGGTAATTTTCAAACCACAATACAAGAGCACCAAGACCTTTTTGATGGGCAATCTCTATGTTGTCTCAGGTTTGAATACCTTTCCCACAGATTCTTTTCCTTCTTGCCCTATCCATCTTCATGAAAACTAGCTGTGTCTTGGGACCTTGGGGCATCCCACCTATCACTAGGTGCTTCAGGAAGCAGAGTTGTCTTCTACATGTCTTTAGTTATTCAAAAGAGATGGGCACGTCCATATCTGGGTAGAAGCTTACTCCTATTCCAGGTACAGGCCACTTGAGATATCAAAGCCTGTTGTGTAGGCACCTCACCTAAGCGCCTAAAAGTAGATGCCACTGGTGAAACGAGGTATCCAGGTTTTACCTGAAGTCTCTCCTATCTTCTTTTTCAGCAGAGTGGTGGTGCTGTTGCTTCATGACAGTGGTGGAGTGAGATCCCATCTGGGGAACTCCTAATGTAATGACTCTGTTTCTGGGCCAATCCAGTGCTGATGTCAGTAGACACACAATTAACATGCATTGGTTGTTCTGAGTGTTGCCTGATGTTGTTTATATCCTTTTTCCTTACACAACACTTGAACCTGGCAAGTGTCCTAGCTATGAGCTCACAAGGCCACTGCCTTCAGTCCTCATGGGCAGAAGGAACCGAGTTGTAACAGGTGTCTCCTCAAATCTCAGCTGCCTTTCTGAGGCTGGTGAAAGCAGTGCACAGAGCTCAAGCTAGCCCAGAATTAACAAGGTTTAAGGCGCACTCTGAAGGGCAGAAAGTGGTTTTCTAAAAGAAATGTGGAACAGGACAAGTCTGCAGAAATTATTTGGGAGAATCTGCTGGCACTAGTAAGGAAAATGTGAAAGGTGGACAAACAGATCAAATCAGTAACCTAGCTGGTATCTCATTCACAGAGTATTTGGGCTTTACTGATTTAACAAAGTCTTATTTTTCATTTGAACACAAACTTCTAAAAGCTCCACAAGCTTTTCAGAACCCCTACTTCGTTCCTTTTGGGTTACAATACATCAAGACTTTTCTATATTTATGAAAATGCTTTCTTCAGAAATTAATTGCGTGAAACGCTGATGATCAAAATTGCCATCCTATTGGGGGGTGGGGGAGGGGGCTGTTAATGTTAATGACATTCATCGTCAATGGAAAGTGGCTTGTATTTCTAATGTTATCATCTGACCACCCTCTTCACTGAGTTATGGATTTATAATCATACTGCCACTGCGTATCACCCAGGAATTATGAGACACAGCAATACCCAGTGGATTACCCTGCAGCCACTGGGTCTTTTTCATCACACCTTTCCTTCCCGCACACTTTCCTCCAGAAAATTTGGTGAGTAGAAACGCACTCAGACTTCCCTGTGGATAGAAAGAAGGGAAGTGTTTGACATTTTCCAGACAGTCTCAGACGGTGCTGTTCGGCCCATTGCTATTGTGTTTACCGTCGAGTCTTTCCTTACCGAGTCCAGCACACTACAGTTGGTGTGGTTTTCACAAAGTGGGGATCAGTAACGCAAATACCACCTCTTCCCTTGAGACTTATTACGAATTCTGTTTCTTTCATGGTTTGTCATGTCAAGGATATTAAAGATGATGTCTGGAAATCACAGAATAGTTAAATGATGACCTGCTGTGTTCCTGTCCATTAGTAAGAGAAGTTTGACTGCAGGGAGGCTTTGTTGTAAGGGTTGTATTAACTCTCATTCACACACATATAAATATATATATTTGTGGTACTGCACCTGCTTCTTTCATGTACCTTACAATTACTACCAGACAATGGATGAGCTCCCATTAAACTCTCTCTTTTTTTTAACTCTTCATCTTCTTGAAATAGAGGCATTAGAAGACCTTGCTACTCAGCCAAGGCAATTTACCTGGTGCGATATCGCGTTACTAGACAAAGGCATCTGACATAGGCATCAGTTTCATTTTCTAAATCAATACTTTATTTTGCTGCTTACAGAAAAGTTGTTCTTTAGTGCTGATAACACATGTAGTGCACTACACCTGTAGTGTTCAGTAACGGATTGAGACAATAACTAGCGTTCTCAATGATTTATTTGATTTGCTCTGCTTTTTGCCTGCCAATGCCATCCACATCATGCTTTCCAGACAGACTGCCCCTTGTTAGTTTCCCGACTTCATGCTATACTTATACTAATGAATACGTACTTTCATTAATTGCAGTGTAAGGCAAGTTATTTCTCTCCTAGTGTTATTCTACCGTTTATTCATGTGCACCTTTTAAATTTGCCATGGCTTGTTGGAACAATCTAATTGACTGTCACCAATTGCTAGCCAACGCTCTGCTTTTCTTACGGCACCATTACATATAATTCCTGATCATCACATGAAGGTTTAATTCTGTAGGTCTTAAGAATCACAGCAAACTCTTTATCAGTGAATATCCACAAAAGCACCGTTACAAATGGCAGAAAACAGTTTTCTCAGTTGTCTTCTGGCCAGATACCTTCTGCACATTACATTAACCTGCCATGATTGGACTGGTAAAGCTTTAGAATATAGAATCTACAATTAACTAAGTCTCTGTGCAGAGAGCAGTATATCAGCTGAAAAAGTATCAGGTTTCCTGTTAGGAAAGCCTCACTGATGCAAAACCCAAAGTCATATGCAGACCATCTACTCCAGGTATCTAGTTATAGCAACTACTGCTGGCATACAACATCAGGAAAGAAATAGGGGAGTCAAACTATCTGGCAGCCAGTATCACGAGATCTCTACTGTCTATACCATCCACAGACAGAATTAGGGAGACATCTTTTCTCCACCTGATGTAGGTGCATGTATTGTGCTCATGCTCCTTTCTGTTGGCAGTACTGAGGATCCTTGGTGTAGCATCATGGTATAGTCAGCCATATGAATGACTTGTAACCATCTCAGCGCAGCATCCATTACACGCCTGTATGATACCTTAGCAGGTGGTTTGCACACAGCCCATTAACCCAATTATTAAAGAGAGGTGATCAGAAGTAGTAATTTACATGAGGTAACTGTTCCCACAGTGTATGGATAAGAACTCCCTGATGTAACTTCTTTCAGTCCAAAGTATAAGTGTGTTGACAGTGATCTGGACAGTGTAATTTGTGCTGTGTGAGGACTATGCAATGGAGGATCAGAAATGCCTTCCCCAGCCTCTCTGGTCCTCTTTCCACTGAAGCTGGTGGTAGTTGGCCATCAGCTCCAGTACCAAGAGAAGCATATCCAGCAAGTGTGACACTAACCATTGAAATCTGCACTGACATCCTTGGTGTCTCTCTCTCTCTCCCCAACCACACTGATGACACGTACTTTGTTCATAATTACAACAGTGATAAAGTGTGGGGTGATCTTTTACACTGTTGCTTAATAATCAGTACTGTATGTATAGATATCTACTTGACACCTCAGTGAAGACTTGGACATGCCTTACTCATCCTAGCTGTTTTTATGGTATTGGTTTTGTTAGATTGCTTTACCATATAAAGAATAAAACTATAACTGCTCTGACTTGAAAATGTCCAGTTCATTTTTATCCCAGGTGTGTTCAATCTAAATCATGGTCATTGATTCTTCTCGTTCTCATCACCCTTCACTCACACCATGAGGGCAGTGTGTACTGGTGGTTTGAAAGCAGGAATTTGATGTTCTCTGATGGACTACAATAAATATCTGAAGTGAATGTCTGCCTTGTGTGTTCTGGCTTCTTGGCTGCAGAATGAGAATTGCTCTCTGTAGGCCAGCGATGTTAATTCCAATATTGTCAGCTACCGGAGTATCATGATGTGAAATGAATCCTTAAAATAGTTTACAAGGAGTTCATTTTGCAGCATTCTTTTTCCAGCTCTAGTTATGAGCCAGGAATGTTCCCCTAAAAATCTGTCAGAGAACAGAATACTGTAGAAACGTCAGATGTCATAACACTTAAGGAAGACATTTCAGGCAGGAGCCATTTATTTGTTGTCTTGCAGAATGTGAGAGCTTTCTGTGGCTGTCCATCAGTGTTTTAAGCAATGACTGACTTTGGCTGAGGTGTTGGTTCTATGCCAATCACACTGGGAGCCAATGTAGTGGTGGCATTTTACTGCAATTGTTGGACACTTCTTTTTTTCATGTAAACGTAAATCGGTCTTGTTCCTGAACAAATGTGGGGTCTGTCAGATTAAAGGGGTCTGTTTCTTGTTTCTCTGTTTTAGTTTCACCTATTCTAATTGCTGCTGTGCAGTCTAAGGCTTCATACTGGGATTTTAAAATGTCAGAGCCACCTCCTTAATATCTGTTGATTCAGTTGTAAGTTTAAGTCTTCTGTGTACCTGCCTGCATAGCACATCTGCTGTCACTTGAAACGCCTTCGGCTAGCCAAGACATCTGCCCAGAGCTGGCTGACTTGGCACAGGACTTGCAGAGGCCCTGCACCTTTTCTAGCCTGGCAGCTGGATGACCACCAGGTGAGATGATGTCCTGAGGAAAATAAAGGCCTAAGTTAGGCCTTGTGATCCTGTGACTGTCACTGAGCTGAGAGAGAGACCAGTCTGTTTGAGAGCAGTATTTGTGAGCAGGGCTGGGAATGTCCTGACTTGCTTGGAGCACACTGCTCTGTTTGCATTCGAGGCCAAAAAACTAGATTTTCAACCCAAAAAACCCCACCATTTTGAGTTTCCAGCCTCTGAAGACTGATTTCCAGGTTCTAATGCTTCTGCAGCACCCCTTATTTCCATGACAGAAGACAAGCCTCATTGTGTAGGGGTCTTGCTTTACAAGGAGGGAAAGAACAACTGCTTTTCATAGAAGAGTTTAGTGGAAGCCTCAGTTTAAAATTCTGCTGCTTATCTGAAGAGACTCTCCCACATTGGTGCACAGAGTCTTCTGTGAATTGTGGAGAATCTGACCATTAATACCTCCTTTCAGTTATTATTCTTCTTTTCTCAGGCACATACCACAAAGTTCTATGAATTAATGGTGCCTTGCATGAAGTCCTGCTGGAACAGCATGCAAACGTGAATTGCTAGGCATTCAATTCACTTAGGTGTCCAAACTCTAGCTGCCTCTAGCTGCTTATTCAAACACCACAGAGTCCTTTTACCATGATGATAATTTTCTCCGCCAGATTCCCAATCTCTGTTTCAGGACTGTATAAAACATTGCAAGTCTGTTATGATCTTTTGTCTCATCAGAATGTAAATAAAATTCAAGGAGAATGAAATGTGAGAAAGTGTTAAAGTGGAAATGGAACCAGATAACTGTCTGGAAACAGCAGACATTTTGTTTTGAAGGGCCAGAGAAGACTACGGTCTGTTCTTTTGCATTTTGCAAATAGTTGAAGTTCAGCCTTAGCATTGAAACTGTATGCTAAGTTCTGAGTGTGTTTTACTAACACAGCCTTGCTTTAAAATACTATTTAATGCAGTCTCATATTTGCATCTGTAAAATGCATACCTGTCCACTCAAACTCTTAGGTAGTGTAGATGGGAAACGTTAAGAACCCAATCCACTCTTATCACTAAGTCAGGAAAAATTGTGGCTGAAGATGTTCTGATTCATTGCTAAGCTCAGTGTCATCCAATGATAGGACAAGGGGCAATGAGTGTGAGCTGGAACATAGGAAGTTCCACGTAAATATAAGAAGGAACTTCTTCACAGTGAGGGTGACAGAGCACTGGAAGGGGCTGCCCAGGGGCTTGTCTGTCTCTAGAGATGTTTAAAACCCGCCTGAGTATGTTCCTGTGCAGTTTGATCTAGGGGATCCTCCTGTGGCAGGGGGATTGAACTGGATGATCTTTTGAGGTCACTTCCAGTCCCTAATGTTCTGTGATTCTGTGATCACCCTTACTATGAAAAAATTTCTTCTTTGTTTTGATGACAGGTGGTGGCCCATTTTTGTGCAGCTCCTTGTGATGGATGGAGCTCACTTCTGAGATTTGATTCACCTAAAGACCAAGCTGGACCCATGGGACAGAGTGCAGGGCTGAGCAAGCAGGGATTCTGGGGATGGGGCAATGAGAGCATTAAAAAGACAAGAGCCTGGGAGAAGGCACTCACCTACTACAGCAGAACAGTTTTGACTCTTGTAATGATCCTACTCTGGCAGGGGGATTGGACTAGATGATCTTTCGAGGTCTGTTCCAATCCCTGATGTTCTGTGATTCTGTGTAATTACTGCAAATAGGTTGTTTTGTGAGATGGGGAGTATGAGAGAGACAAGAGGAAAATGGGAAAAGCCTGGGAGCCAGATAATAGAATAAGGGGAACAACTGAGCTGAGTAAAAGTGTCCTTAAAGGAAAACAGATGGACTTGCCAAGTACCACTCCTGAGTTTACTTGTTTGGATGAGGATTCTCTTTCTTGGCTCTTTTATTACATTTTTTTCTGGGTAAAGGTTTTCTTCAGTTTTGTGAGGCAAGCTAGAAGGAGCCAAAAGCACAAGTCCAGCAATGTGGAAGAGAGAAGGGGCACTGGAGAAGTCTCCAGGGGAACCAGGAGAGGTGAGATTTCTGGGCACCTGCCAGTAGAAATTGGGACAGTTGGGACAATCCTGCCTGGCAATGCCAATGCACCAGAAATTGGGGCAGGCTTTCCTTTCTTTTCCCAACTTATGTGGAGCCTGGAAAAGTTTGTTTGCCAATTGGTATCTTTCAGTTTGTGTGTAGTTAGCATCCTAGAACGCTGAAATATTTGCAGCTTCTCTCTAAAACAGATCACCACTACAGCTGCAGACTACAGGACTTCTACTCCAGAGCACGGTGCTCCGTTACACTCTCCATGAAATGCGGAAGGGAAGAAGCCTGAGATTCCCTGGCTGCAAAATTAGTTTCCTGGCGCTTGTCAGCAATGTCCCAAGTAGTCATTCTGTTGTTCAGTAAATTTCCATTTCCATCCTCTTTGCTCTGTAAAACCTGCCCTCACCTTCCTTCCAAAAGAAATCAATCATGGAATACCAGAGACAAGCAGAGGGAGCCACTTTGCACAGTGCTACTCTCTTCTGATAAAAACCCTCCTGATGCTGAATGACTGACAGCAACCAGAGGGAAAACATGCATGAGACAGGCTGTTGTGAGGGGCTGACACAAACTCATCTGTCTGAATAACCCACAGAATTATTGAGGCTGGAAAAGACCTCTAAAATCATCAAGCCCAGCCTAAGCCAATTAAGTACGCATCAGAGAAACATGACCAGCAGTCCCCAGACCAAGCTAAAACATTTAGATGCAGGCAAAGGGGAAATGTCAGAAGTACCACTTTCTTCATCTCTTTCCAGGTTTAAGTAGAAACAAACAAACACTCCTTTTGTCTTTCTATTCAGCTTTGGTAGGACAGCCACCAGGGTGTGCATTGCGCTTCTCAGCAGGCAGATATAGTCTAATGAACTCTGAGCTCTGTCATCCCTCTCTCCATATGTCAGGTCCCTGATCAAATGTTTTGAGTTGGAAGGTTACATTTAAAAACATCGTCTACATGAATTATAAACACTTTCAGTGGTTTTGCAAGATTAGGAGGCTTACCCTGTTATATGTGAGAAGTAGTGAGAGGACGAGGGGAAAGGGTTCCAGACTTCAAGAGGGGAGATTGAGGTTGGACATGAAGACCAAATTCCTCATGTGAGGATGCTGAGATACTGGAACAGGTTGTCCAAGGAAGTTGTGGCTGCCCCATCACTGGCAGTGTTGAAGGCCAGGTTGGATAGGGCCCCAAGTAACCTGATCTAGTGAAAGTGTCCCTGACTCTACAGGGAGGTTGGCACTGGGTGATATTTTACTTGACCTGAATAAAAGGATGACTTTTCCTTCTGTTAAAAATCAAGCTTTTTCTTTTCCCAGGAAGGGTTGTGCATTGCCTTCTTAAGTTCAGCTCCAAGCCCCAGGGCTTGGCACACTGTGTGGGTGCACACATCTGCAAAAGAGCAGGCTTTCTACACTTCACTGAAGCTCCCACCCCAGAGTTTGAAAAGGAGATGCTGTCCTCTTGGGATGTGACAAATCTGAACGATCTTAGAGCTGCTCTGAATGAAGCCGCTTATTTGCATCTCTGACGGATAGCTCTGCCAAGAGGAGCAGCGAGAGTGCAGCGTGCCAAGCACGAGCGCGTCTGCTAACCACAAAGCCACTTGTTGACACAGGTTCTAAGGACTGTAGGCGCTGTGCTTTACTTTCTGTGAGTGAACTTGATGTGCAGCTGCAAGGGCTGGCAGCTCTCCTCTGGGTGCTTTCACTGCATGCAGCCAACTAGAGCAACAGAGAAAGAAACAGCTCTTCAGCAAGGTCTTCCCACCCTGAGCAGCTATTGATGATGGGATTATAGGATAGAACAGCATGAAAGAAAGAGTAAGAATTAGTTTATAAATGCTATGCTGGAGCTTGAGAGTTCCTGGTAAAACCGGAAAAGAAACTCAATTTGGAGTACTTAATAAGCATTTCAGGTTCTTCTGAGCACTGAACATGGTTTAGCAGCATTTCAGTTCTCTCAATCAGAGGAGACAACTGTGAAACTGTCACAGATATTTGAGAAGTAACGCCTCCACAGAAAAATGAAGCTGCTGGAAGATGTTTTCAAGCAAAAGGCATCAAAAAAAAAATCCAGTGAAACCTCAGAAAATGTTTCTCTAAGTCAGAAATTAAAAACATCTGAAAGAGATGGGATGGATGCAACCCCCAGAGGTGGAAGGCAGGGAAACAAGTCTTCATGCAGCTTGGGACGCAGCAATGAAACCACCAGGTGAAGGAAGCTGCAAAGAGGATGCCGTGGTCACACTGCAGAACATTTAAGCACCTTGTCTCCAAGGTATTAACCCACATAACACAACGCACCATGTGCAAACCACACAGCAGAGCGCTCTGCTTCATGGCAACAGAAAAACAGGAAGCACAGGAGGCCCATCACAGGCAGAAGCACAGAACTGATGGAGCTCTTCAGTCTAGCCCATGAAAAAGCCTGAGGACAGATATAAGGGCTGAAAAGGCTTCATCTGAGCTGGACATCAAGTGACTGACTCCCTCGTTCAGACACTAAGAAGTGCTGCCAAAGGCAATGGTGGGGTCAGCCCATGCTGAAGAAATTCCTGTGTTTCAGGGTTTCGCCCAAATACAGCAAAGCTGTTGTCAAATGAACAGGGCAACTTCACCTACTGTGGAAGAGACTTGACTACTTAATCTTTCTCTACTGAATAGCTTGGTATGCTCAGGTCTCTCACTCTCACCATCACTTACTAGCTTAGTTGCTCTCTGTAGATCACATCTCTCCTGGCATAAGGATGGTCTGCAGACCCTTGGAATAAATAGGAAACATCCTAACTAGTGCAAACAGGATTGGTGAGAATCAGGACAGGAAAAACTAGCCAGGCCTGAACCCCTGTGGTTAGGTGCACACCCAGAGCTTTCCTCTCATATTCCACCCCCAAAGGGTGCCCTACTGCTATCAGAACACAATTTTCGATCTGTACAATGCAACAGCTCATACATGGGCTTGATCTGAAACCCAGTGCAGAGCTGACTTCTGATGTCTGTGGTCTTTCAGCCTTTAGCACGATGCACTCTCACAAGAAGAGGGGTCTGGTATGGAAAAAGATGGCCAACACTGGTACCATTTCTTCTGGCCAACCACACCTTGGAAAAGCCTGGCTTTAGGAAAGAGCTCCAGATAGTTACCACCCCATAGCTGAGCCCCAGCTGCAGGAACACTGAAGCAGAGCAGTGCCACATCGGCACCTTTTTTTCCATCGCCTGACTTTCTCCAGCAGCTCAGTGCAGGGCATTTAAATGGCTGCATAAAGGGCCAAAGCAGATACCTCAGGAAACTAATTTTCCTTCCTAGTGCCATCAGCATACATGCCTGGGTCTCTGTGTCTCTCCACTTCTAAATTTAGCTGATGGTCTCTGATTCTGCTTTGCTCTCTTTTCCTCTCTTTTCCCCAAACAGAGGCACAGGACGTCTCTCCAAACAGCAGTGTAAAGCAAGCAGCTAACAGAAGCAGAAGGTTGGGAATGGCTTTGCAACTTCCAATTTTGCAGGAATAGCCTCAAGACAGGGCTGCTTTACACCATTTCTTTCCTAAATCAGGGACAGAATCAGAACAGCTGCTTTTTCAAGCATTTAGCTAAGCAGCCCGCAATGAGATTTAATTCCATTCAGAAAGCAGGTTTTGACTAATTCCTTCAGAGAATTGTCATGACAATCATTTGCACAAAAGCGCAGGCTGTGACTGACAGGAATGATGTGGATGCCACCAGCTTATACAGGCAGCCACCTGACCCACTGAACAACTCAGGAAGAGGCATTAGCTGCCCATGGATACAGTACAGCAAATAGAAAGAGCAATTAGCTAGTGACTAGAGAGAATTAAACTCCTCTGAAAGATAATCCACACTAAAGCCCTACACGCAGAGCGGGAAGCTGCACCGGTCTAGCTAAAAAAAAACTGAGAAAGAGAGAATTTTGAGCATTTCTCCATCTCTAGCATCTCATTTGCAGCTGTGTGTTATCTGCTCCTGTGTGATCCAGAGCCTTTCATCAGAAGAACGCACCAGTACAGCCAGAATTATTTTAAAGAGGGAGATAATGATGATTACACCCTTCTCAGTGTGAAATCATTCAGGAGTTCATCTCCCACCTACCAGCAAAATATCTTGAGTGAAAAGCAACCACAAAGAAGGATGGTCCCTCATCCTTTCCCCCTAGGCTGGGTGACTGCTCAGTTATGGATGTAATGGGAATAGAAGAGATAAGCAGAGGTGGCTACAGGCACTGATGAGCCCTGCCCTACTTGTCCCCATGCTGAGCCCAGCACTGCCATTAGTGTAAGAGCAGGACTTCCCAGACAGCATCACTCTATGCCCCCATCCCACACTGACTCCAGGAGGCGAGATCGAGCTTTGCACCAATTTGGACAACCAAAATCTCAGGGCGTCCTGGCCTCTGTGAAGATGGCGGGTGCTGTCCATTCAGCATCTCTCAGCTTAGGTGCCTTTTTTGAGAGTCCCTCTTCATCCCACTCCAGCAATAATAGCTTCAGTACAGTTCATGCAACAAGAGGTGGTAGGGTTTCACTAACCCCGGCAGAAATCAGCAATAAAAAATGTCTCTTGTGTAGTTTGGGATGAGTGGAACTTTAAATCATGTGAAACCAACTATTTCAGTCACACTTGATACAGGATTTCCTCCACTCAATTTTTAATGTGCCTATCATAGAATCATAGCATGGGCAGGGTCGGTAGGGACATTAAAGATCATCTAGTTCCAACTCCTCTGCACAGGCAGGGACACCTTCGCTAGAGCAGGTTACTCAAAGCCACAGCCAACCTGGCCTCCAACACTTCCAGCGATGGGGCAGCCACCACTTCCTTGGACAACCTGTTCCAGCATCTCAGCACCCTCACAGGAAAGAATTTGTTCCTCACGTCTAACTCAGTCTTCCCTCTTGAAGTCTGGAACCCTTTTCCCTTTCCCTCTCTTGACCCGTATTAAAGCCCTCCCCCAGGTTTCTTGTAGTCACCTTCAGCTATTAGAAAGCTGCTAGAAGGTCACCTGGGAACCTCTTCTTTTCCACGCTGAACAACCCCAACTTGCTCACCCTGTCCTCTGATGCTCAACTTAAAAAGAAAAAGCAGCATTTCACAGAGCACTTACTACCTGCGCTGCTTCTTTTCACCAAGGACACCACCTTCCTTGATTGCCAGACCAAGAAACCAGCTTTGCAGTGTCACCAGGTAATTTTCCAGTGAGCCGCGAGAGGGCAGGGGATGTTCTCTTTACAGCTTGCCGCAGACTGTCTTACAAGCCACTGTCAGTCACAGTTTTAAAGTCGTAACTGTTAAACTAAGGTGCAGGATACGGGACGAGTAACACACACGTCTTTGACCCTAGCAGTCCTGTGTGCGTGGTGTCAATCCCATGTCCTCACTGCTTTTCTTCAGGAAAGAAAAACACCTTTCTAATGAATTCACAAGTGAGAACTGAGTCAGTCTCCCTTGCTTTACCCACCTGCACTTAGGCAAAATCAGTTCTAACAAGTTAGCCACTAGGCCACCTTTTATGCAATCCTCTTTTCTCTTTCTCCTTCCTTTACTCCACTATCACTTGACTGTAACCAGGGCAGCTGCAAAGCAAATGCTTGAGACAGTGGTACCCAAACCTCCAAGATAGTGAAGCTAATTAGGCACATGCTGTGCCCTGTGAGCCCAAGGGAAAGTCTGATTCCCCGCTGGAATTATCAGCCTAGTCTGTCTCTTAAGCTTTGGCATCCACCCCACATGAAGGACAAAAAAAGGTGTCAATCTGCATCCAACAGCACCTCTCTACATCAGGATTTAGCAGAAACTGTTACATGTGAAGAATCGTAGCCTTGTAGTAGTGCTGGAAAGCAGTGGACATCTGTCCCTTGAGAAGGGCGTGTAGACACCTCAGAACTGACTGCAGACACTGATCAGGGTCCAACTGATGTGACATTTGCAAGCCAGGTCTCTAGCGACCTCAGCTGACATGAAGCAAACCTAGCCCCTACACAGTAAACCCCCCAAAAAAGAAACCTGAATTGAGAGCTACAGTAACTGGGCTGAGAAGCTGCACAAAAAGCACTTCAACCACTGAAATCTTGGGCATAAGATAGGCAGCAAACAGGAGATGGTACTCCCCCCCTTATACAGCAAGGACAGCCTGATGATGTGGTGAGCAAGTCATCACTATTTTTGAATCATAGAATCATTCAGGTTGGAAAAGACATTGGGATCACAGAATCACCTTGACCACCCTTTCTTCCTAATATCTAGTCTAAACCTACCCACCTACCCTGTTGTAACTTGAACCCATTCCCTCTTCTATCACTAATTGCTTGTGAGAAGAGACCAGCACCAACCTTCCCACAACATCGTTTCAGGTAGTTGTAGAGAGTGATGAGGTCTCCTCTCAGCCTCCTCTTCTTCAAACTAAATAGCCCCAGCTCTTTCAGTCTTTCCTCATAAGATTTATTCT
>JAOXOE010030486.1:0-13015 GCA_028565055.1 Phoeniculus purpureus | reverse complement strand
AAGAAGTTCTTTACTGAGAGGGTGGTTAGGTACTGGAATAGATTGCCCAGGGAGGTGGTGATGTCACCATCCCTGGAGGTGTTTAAGGAACAAGTGGATGCGGCGCTTAGGGATATGGTCTAGCAGTTAGATACTGGGATAAAGGTTGGACTCGATGACCCTGGAGGTCCCTTCCAGCCATGACGATTCTGTGATTCTGTGAAGGGGCTGCATCTGACCTGCACCTGAGGGTATTAAAGGAGAAAAGTGTCTTGGCTTGGCTTCTCCTGCAGAGTATCATGAGAAGTCAAATTGTTGAGAGAGTAAGAGACAAAACAACAGATAAAATGCCAACTGGAAATCTCTCTCACAATCTCTCTTGATTTTTTTAAAGACTTTTGTCCTCCTATTATTATAGAGCTGCTATTTTCATCTTGCACACCAGTATTCACTACCCACTCCTTGGTTGCCTTCTGCTTAGATAATGCTTCGGAGCAACACAGCTTTTGCTTTGGTGGGTTTGTGACTGAACAGTGGTTTCATGATGCTGGGTTTGGTACTGCTGTCTTCTCACACCTGCTGCAGACCTCAATAAATTATTTCAGTTGAGTAGTTTCAAACAGTTGCATGCCTGTGTGTCGAAGTGGCAGAGTTAAATACTATCTGCTGTCCAGGTTCCCTGAAGCTCTATTGCAAGCATAAACCATTTGGGGTAGAGATCACCTCCTGTGCAGCACCTAGCACAATGAGGTCCAGGAGACCTAATATTTTCTTGCCCAGAAAAGCAGAGAAGAAAATAAGGCGCTGCGTACTTACGTGAAAACTGCCCTGATCTATGCTGTATGTGTACGTGTAAATTACAACAGATGATGCACTTAGCAATTATGTGCTCTGCATACATAAGCAGGGACAACAGCTCCCAAACTGCCAATATCTTTCTTGACTCTCACCAAATGGCTGCGTGTCACACGGTCACACAGCAAGGGAGCTCAAGGAAATGAGAGGAAGAAATGACAGAGGAATCTTCAAATGGGTAGATACATCCCTCTCCAACAGGGAAATGAACAACAGCATCTTTTCTTAAAGAGACTGCAATTCACTTGCATTTCACGCCATCTCTTGTTTCAGGGAATTTGGTTTGAGCAAGAGACATTTTAAAGTAGCTTTGAAAGAAGAAAAGTTTCTTTAGCTAACCATGCCTCAATGCGTGCAGCCAGAGGCTGTCTGCTGGAGAGCTGCCTTTCTGATCAGCTCTCTCTTCTGCCCTTCCCTGTGTATCACTCAGATCTTCAGAGAAAACCAAAATCAACCCCAAACAACAAAAGCACTCCCCAAAAAGGGAACAGCTCTACTTTTCATTTGCTTCTAAGGATTTCTGCACATCATCCCCTGTACTGAATTGCACCCCTCTACTTATGCAAGAGCCATGCAATAAAGTAAGCACTAGTGCCGACGATGTTGCCCATCCCATCCATATTCCCTACCCATCAAGATCTTCCTGTGAAAAAGTTGGGGAGTGAGTTTAGAAGCTGAGTGTGGCTTAGGGCTCTGAGGCTGATTTCTCCAAGCAAAGGGTTACTTCAGCCCTTGAAAAGCCTCACAGCAACATGCTGATGAAGGAAGACTGCAGTTCCTATGAATGTGTCAATATCCAGATAATGTTTTATATCTGACACACGGCCTTCCCTGAAGCACGGTGTCTGCTGTCATTTCAGCTTTCCTGCAGGCTTCAGGAGAAAGAAACTCTTCATCTGTATGTGAAAATACGTTGAGACCTCCAAACTGAGACATTTGAAAGATGACATAGTTTGACGTGAGTTAGCATGATTGACAGGTCAAAGCATAATGCTGGCTCTTGCAGCTCAGACAAGCACGATAAATTGGCAGACCTGTTGAAGCTCGCTGTGCCACAGTCTGTGTGGTGCATCTCTTGATATTCCCTCTCTACATATATCCAAAACAGTTATTTGATATTTCATATTATTCAGATCACATCAGGGCTCAGGAAGGGAGCAAGCAGACAGAAATGGAGGTCATCTGAGCCTCTGACAGACAGTGAATCAATGACTCCAGGTGCAAAATTACTTAGAGCAAGCTTTTGAAGTGACACAGCCTGTTGGATGGTGCTGAGCTCTGTTTAAAGACTGGCCCTGAATTACTGCAGTGGAAACAGCTGGATACTGAGTGATTTTTAGATTCTGTCTCTTGTTTATCTGCCTCCATAGGAACTGAGCTAAATTGAAAACCTGGCCCTGACTGGGCATGCTGAGCACTTTAAAACTGGTCCTACTGCTCTGCAGAAATTTCAGCTGATGTGCTCTGCCAGTACTTGAGATTTCCTTGATTTCAGTAAGAACCTTTCGGAAGCATTACTGGTGAACGGTTGAACTTAAAGATCTCTTCAAGTCAAAACCAGTCTTGTGGCTCTGCATTACTGTTCTTTGTTCTTCACGTTTTTGTTGTCTTTCTCAGCTGACACAAACATCAGTGCCTGTGCATTTCAGTCCGTTCTGGGCTTTATATGCCAGTGAGATTAAACCCTGCTAATTCCTTAGCTTACACACCAAAAGACAGAAGTAGCTACCTCCCACCTTGCTATTCATTGCCTTTCAATTTTAGCTTGATTGAGCCTGTGTATTTTTCAGTCAGACTCCACAACAATGCTAAAATTCAAGCCTTATCTGCAAGAGGAACTCTATCCACCAAAAGCCCATGCCAGGTTTGGGGCCCTGTTGAGCAAATAAAGCCTGTATGTTCTCAGCAGAGTAAACAGACAATATTGACATGGAAACAGAATGTATGAAGTACTAAAGCAACTTAGATAAACGTGTGCAAGGCATGGGCAGCCAAGATGAGAATAATAATTAGATGAAATTGATGTCCCTGTGTTTCACAAGCACACATGCATTTGTTGCTCGACATGAGCTTTCAGCAACCAGTGAAGGGTTATTAATAACTTCTGATAAAAACTAGATGACGGTTTCAAATACTGGCATACAATAAAAGCCTCTTTTAGGGCTACAACCTGTCGTTTGTCGTATGTCGGAGCGGTCAGAAAGCAAACGACATAGAACACAGTTTAAGAAAAAGAGAGATAGAGACAGAGAGACTTTATTGACGCAGTTAGTTCCCTTTTACATCCTTTCTGCACACAGGCATCCTCATTTTATTGGTACAATCAACTATAAGCAAGTGGCAATTGGCGCTGTAGCTTCATATGCCCCTTGTTCCGTCTCTGTGTCAAGCTTCTCCCAGCGTGGTCAGTTGTTTACATTCTCCAGATATCTCTGACTCCTTGTTCTCATGGCTACACTTTAATCCATCCCAGGTCAAACCCTTCTGCTTCAGTCAAAGGGACTACAGACTCACCATAGCCCCCCCCTCAACAACCAGTTACTGAGCATAGATAGCTACCAGTGGGCAAGTGAGCTCTTTCAACACCACACTGTGATGCTCTGGTGGAAGTGGGGGAAGTGTCCAGATAGGGTATCTCCGTCAACTGTGTCAGCTACACATCTCTGCGAAATGGTGATCAGTGCTGTGTAATCTATTAGTGCATTTGGATGCTCTTGCCTATAGTACATGAATTCATATTCGAGAAGGTACCAGCAATGATTATGATGTGATTTTGTGGCATAGTACAAAATCCATGGAAACAAACTGTTGAGTGTTTTCAGCCATATGAGTCCAAAGGGCCAAGGCTGCAGGCAGCAGACACCAAGCTAAACCTTTCTTCCCATTAGGGTACAGTCCTTGTATGGGAAAGGAGTCATTTACTGTTTCTCCGAAGCTGAGGAGTGATGGTAAACAGAGACTCAGTGCCAGCTGAATAGTATTCAGATGTTTCTGCTTTCACATAGAAGGTACAAGGCTGGTCTGTACTGCTTGACTTTCTGGGTAGGGGACAAATATCCCTCCTGCTAACTCCCTATTGACTTCTTGAATCTGAAAATGTCTCCTACTAGGCAGCAGAACTAAGAGTTTGGCAAAGGCAAGAGTGATAGTCCTCCTCCTCTTCCTGAAACTCAACCACTCGTTGCACCACCTCGCCCCATACCTCAACAGACTTCATTCCTGTGGTAACCCTGTCTTCACATTTGCATGCAAATTATAGTTTGCACTGCACTGAAAACTATTTAGATTGCCTATTATGTGATAAAATCATTCCAGTGGGATGGGAGGGTGCTGGAGGGAAATCCCATTTTGTTGTTTTGCTTCTGCTCTTTGAGTCTTGAAGGGGTTTCTGGAAAAAAAAATCATGACAGAAAGAGGAGAAGAAGGACAATCACTGATTTCTGCCAGAGAAAAGACTCTTTTGTTGGGTAAACATCATCATGAGTAACATACTCATCTTCCCAAATTAAAGATCATACAGCCTTTTGATCTTGTGCCTGTGACCACAAATTTGAGTGCAGGAGATGATGTCTCTCCCTCCTTTGCAAGACCTACTTCTCATGGCACAGTCTGTTCTTTCTTCTCTCTCTGGGTGGTAGCAAAGACAGGCTGCACCCTCCGCAGAGCAGATGGTGTCTGAGCATCTTTTTGGAATCTGCACTGCACCCACTGTTGGGACTCAATCTTAATACTTTGAAAACTGAGCACTTTCTGTATGAGACACTGAAGTCACTGCCTCTATATTATAATCTTACCACCTGTGTTTTCTTTGAGTGAATCCTAATAAAAGCCTAGCACAGATCTGGACTCCAATACTGGACACAGCTAATTGCCCCTTTCTGATTAAAATTTTGCTGTGGGTGGCTCCATTTCAGTTTGAGGGAAATCTCTCCTGTTTTTTCTTTCCTGCTGCTTCTTCATAGATATTGCACCAGGGCATTTAGCTAGTGAACTTTTATGGGAGGCTAAACAGATTTCCCTGCAGTGAGCAAATACTAATCTCATGACCATGCAGTTGTTTGAGGTTTTTTAACTTGTCTTGATCAGTTACATGCTACAAGATTTATGCATACCTTAAGCAAACAGAAATCCATAAACCTCCAAACATATTTCTGGCTTACTGTAATTTGCTGTTTCATCTAGAAGTCTACTTGTGAAGGCAGAAAGACAAGAGATTTGCTGCATACACTTTGGAGAAACATAGCAATGTGACATGAAACTCAGCATCTAGGTTATGGGAGAAAGTCGTTCATGAATAAACATTGTCTTCGTGATCCACTATCATGCTTTTCTGTACTTAGGTGGTAGCCATTAGATACTTACGCATGGGACCTTAGAGCCCACTCTATAGATTTTATTAGGGTAGGATCTGAGAGGTAGCAAACCTTCCCCAGCAATGACAGGAAGCCATGAAACAAAGGATGAAAAAATGAATCCCTTCATCTTGAGAAGATTTACCACTCCCACCTTTGTGGTGGTTGACAATGAAATTTTTTAGGTCTTCCTTGTTTTGCTTCTCCACCCACAGTTTTGTGCATGTAAAACAAAGCAGCTATCAGAAAACTCCCAGAGGCACAGTTATTTCTGCTGATCCACACTCAGCACTGCCTCTGCAG
Source organism: Phoeniculus purpureus (assembly GCA_028565055.1). Lineage (NCBI taxonomy): Eukaryota > Metazoa > Chordata > Aves > Bucerotiformes > Phoeniculidae > Phoeniculus > Phoeniculus purpureus. The sequence goes on along the minus strand of JAOXOE010030486.1, from coordinate 7,526 downwards.
TGTACCCTCCCCCCAATGCACTAAATAAGGTGCCTTCTGCTCTCAAAAGACTGTTCCTGAGACCAGGAAAGTAGCAAGACCTGCATTCCCCTTCAGCCTGTGTGCTGCGGCTGAACATCACATGAGCAGCAGTCATCAGTGTGAGGTGAAACCACGTCTCATAGAAGTGTTGGTAGCTTTTTCCATACGTCCCACCCTCTGCTGCCCTCATGTTCTCTTCCACAAGCATACTGCTGCTATTTCGCCTGAGTTAACCATGTACTGGTTCTTGAGACTTAGGCTCAAACTGCACCCAGTAGTATCCAACAGTCAGTGAGGAGGATGACTCATGGATGATGGTGAGCCTGCAACTTAAAAGCGTAATTTAAAAAGTAGTTGTTAGGTCAGTTCTTGATCTGCTGCAAAACCATCCTCATGAGGACTACAAAAATTTGAAGTTAATCTTTGTTTGGAATAGGACAGAGTTTTCCAACAATGCATCAAATCCTGGATGCAAACTAGGCAGTAGGTAGATTTATTTTAATGACCTCTCTGTTCCCATTTGCACTTCTCTGTATATAGCCACAACCAATGAAAATCATGAATCCATGAATCAGACAAGTCACTGCTATTACAGAAATTAAAATCTCTCATCACTCTGGTGCAAACAAATTAGGGGGTGTAGTGCTGGGGTCCTCAGTCCAAATTGTGTGAGAGTATTAAAAATTATATTGCCAAATCATTGGGACCTGGAGATTCATGAGATCAGTCACCACAGAAGATCTCACGGTTTAATAACCTTGCTGTTATCTTGTTGAGATGCGATGTAACAGCAAGAACATAGCTTCATGGATAAATAAAATGGTAACACATATATCCCTGTGATAAATTAACAGGCAAAATGAGGTTTGCACATAGGCAGTGAAGTAAGCATATGCTGCAAATATATCCCTCTACACTCTTACTGCCCAGAGAAATGTACTTATATTTAATCCACCTCTGATGCACATGACAGGAATTCTGCAGCTGTCAGTGTTGTTATGTACTGCAAACACCACACATCCATTGTAAAACTGTGCTCATTATAAGAACCAAAATATGGTACCTGAATCTTAACTGAAGTATTAATAATGAAAATGGATTACAGGCATCCTGTTTGCTGATCAGCTACTCCAGGGAAGGAATTGATTTTAGCTTTTGCCTCACTGACTGAATGGCAGAACAGGTATTTGCATGCGCTGTCTCTTATTTTCTCTGATAAAATGTTATAAACTTTATAAGCTTTAAGGAGAAATGCAAAGGAATTTTTGGGGGGTTTTTGTTAGGGTTTTTTTTTTGTTTGCTTTAGCAAGTAAAACATTATGATCTGTATTATTTATTAGGAAAAAAGTAGCTAGAATATTTAATATAATTTGTTTAATCAGAAGTCTGCATAACCAAAAAATTCTCTACATTGGAATGTGATCTATTTCCAAATGTGTCTCACTGAGGCTTTGTTGATAGGACTGTTTAACAGGAATCCTGAAGCGGTGGTCACGAAGTGTTTCATTTTACTGCAAGCTGTAGTTACAGTCAGTTTCAACTGCTTAAAAAAACTCTTAGTTCCTGCTTAGCTGTTACGTGTGCACTTCACTCTTACCTGGTGTGTCACTCTGGGCTTCTGCTTATGTCCCTGCTATTGGCACTAAGCACAGGAATAACTCTGCAGACATCCCAGTGCAGCCAGCCTGATTTTTTCTGTCTCTCCTTTGAACAGGCACAGGAATATTGAAATGGCATGTTCTTCTATTTGGGAATCATGCTGAGTCAGGGTAAAGAGTGTCTTTTATATGCAGTTCTAATGGGAACATCCCCTGAAGCCTTGGAAGTTGTCTCTTCCAGGAGGAAGGAAACTGGCCTGCTTTAAAGAGCAGGGAATACAGAAGCCAAAAACTCTCCTAACAATAACTGATTGCAGGGATCCTCTGTCACCCCCTGCAAGAGCAAGAATCTACTTGATTCCATTGATGACATTTCTGTTTGTGGAAGACGTTGATTTCTGTTAAACTTTACCCCAGATAGGGTTTGAATCCGAACAGTTTCACGCAGAGTCAGGAAAGGTAGGACCTTCCCTCTGCACTTTCACAGTCTAAAGCTGCAAATGCAGATCAGCAGCATGCACCTTGAAAAGGACTTTGCACTCAAAGGAACAAAGCTTTTGAAAGTGGAAAGGAGAAGCACCTTTCAGTGCTCTCTGCCTCTCCAGCAAGCAGGATGGAGATGGCAGCTGTGAGCAAGACCACCCTTCCCAAACTGCCTGTGAGCACTCACGTATCCGTGGAATAAGTAGTTCAGCTGCTAACTTTTCAATGACTTAAAAAGATAGTATTATTTCACATTTTATGTAATAACTGTGTAGCTGGACATTTAGAGCCAGCAAACAATAAGATTTGGGTCATGTATTTCTTGGCAGCTAATGGCCACCTGTGCTAAAAGCTGTTGGCTCCTGCAGTGACTCATTATTTTGATGGGAAATGGCTTTTATGTCAGTTACAATGGCATCAGTAGAAAAGTTTTGTTACAAATGTAATCAGCTTTACGGTCATAATGCCACTTTGAAGTGAAAATGCGAGTAGCCTAACACGTGGACAAGCGTAGAGGACACAGCCGGACCTGCACTGTGTCAGGGAAGGGACTCCCCTTGTGTGAAGTCTGTTAATGTGTTAGTGCCAAAAGCAGGAGTTTGAAAGGGGGGATTAGTATTATCTTTCCAGACAGAAATCACTGCATATCTTTTACAACTTACGGTTTTTCTGGGGAGCCGAGAGAAGTGAGAAACACAGGGCCCTGTCTCAGCGTTTGCCTGAGCGTCTTATGAAAGTTAATTCAACTTTTATAAAACAATGGATGAAATATATTTCTTACCAGGGTGTGAGAAGCCATAAAAAATCAAAAGCCATTTCTGCAGTGATGCTGGGAAGAATATATGTACAAAATTATAGTCAAAAAACACTAAAATTTGAAAAGTCTAAGTTTCACATTTACCCGAACCACATTTTCTGGGTGCACCATTTGTAGTGATAACATTCCCTAAAAGCCCCCAAACTGGTAAGCATCAAAAGGAACCTGTTTTCAAATTTTACTGTATGCCATCTGTAAAAAGCAATTGATTCATATGCAGATGAGAATTTGTAACGGAGAAGGGCAAGAAGGCAGTCATCCTCTCTCCTTTACTCAGAATCCTTTCTCCTGCCTTGATGAGGAGAACACTGAACTTAAATGGAGCTGTAGGTTAAACACAGGCACCATGCAGTACAACTGCTACGCCCAGACTAGCCAGAACATCATACAAGAAGATTGTAACAGACTCTCCAACAACTTAATATCTGTATGTTGGCTGCAGCCCTTGAATTCAGAAGTTACTCATCCCTCACAAAACCACGCCATTTGGACCAGATATCAGGCAGTAGAGTACTTTGTGCCAACTCTGTAGATGTTTGACAGTTAACAGGCACTTGTCCAGCTGAACGAAAAGCTAATGGGAACCATCAATTTTGGCAAGTCTGGATGTTACCTGAACAGAGAAATGTTGGAGAAGTCCCCCCTGACTAGGGCTGCCAGTGTTTCCCAGCTGCATTTGCCAAGCACTGCCTGTCAGAAACACTCAGGGTCCTGCAGGATTAGGGACCCGATTCCTCAGGCATAGTCAGTAGCAAAGCAGGGCACAACCGAGCAGATGAGCTGTACTAAGGAAACATAAATGATTCTATGATTCTATAATTCTATAAAGAAAATTCACTTGCTTGTCATTTGTCTTTTTCTGCTCCCCCCTCAAAGAGCCCACAGAGGTACTTTTCTGCAAATAGCAACAGTGCTGATTATTCATCCAGTGTCCTCAGGAAATAACAGAAAGACACCTAATTCTGTGTGAGCTTTATCACTGATATTAGCAGTCTAGACTGCTACCAGTGGGCACCGCTTGCACAGCATAATACTTATCATTGCGCGTGCGAAAGGAAGGAGTCCCAGCAAGGGTAAGAGTCGTGAAGGACTAACAAGAAAATCACATCTGCACTATTACTTGATCTGTGGCTTCTTTTTCTAATTGTATTCCTTTTTTGCCATTTCAATCAATGAAAAATATTTCACCCTTGTTGTGAAAGGTGAAGCATCAGGCAAAACTCTCACTTCCTGAAGGTTTTGCAGTATCAAACCAGGGATCTTAACTTTTACATAAAGGGTGGCAGGATGGACAAAAAGAGGGGTGATCATGGATGAAAGAAAAGCAGCAGTATAATGAGGTAGCCACACTGGCAAATAGAAAAGAACAAGTAATTTGGAGCAAGGCAAATTAAGATTGAACTTGCAAATACAAGCCAGTGGAATTACCATTTAGAAAGAATTAGAAAAAAGTTAAAAGACAGCTTTGTCCTCATCCTTGGTCACTATGTTTTCCCCTGAATCCAGTAAAGGATGGTGATTCTCATTAACTATTTTTCTGTTACTAATGTATTTATATAAACATGTACGTAGACAGGTTAAGTTCTAGCTGTGCCTTGGTGCAATTATCTCCCTGTGTAACCTCATGACATCCTTGGAGTCCTCTTACGTTGCCTGCTTCTTCTCACAAAGGTTGTAAGCTCTCTTTGTCTTTCTGAGCTCCGGCCACAGCTTGCTGTTACGTCAGGCGGGTCTCCTTCCCTGCTGCCTGATCTTTCAGCACATTGGGACAGCCTGCTTGCGTTGCCTTGAAAATTTCCTTCTTTAAACACATCTAGCCTCCCTGGACTCTTTGGCCCTTCAGGACCGCCTCCCAAGGAACTCTGTCAGTCAGTTCCCTTAAACAGGCCAGAGTCTACCATCTAAAAGTCGAAGGTGGTAATCCTACTGACCTCCGCCTTATTCCTTGAAAAATTGAAAATTCTACGATTTCACAATCACTATGCCCAAGACGACCACCAGTCTTAACATCACCCACAAGTAACATTCTGTTCACAAATAGCAGGTCTAGTGGAGAGTCTTTTTTAATTGTCTGCTTCATCAGACCTGCCAAAAAGTTATCTTCCACACTCTCCACAAGCTCCATGGACTCTTTCCTTTTCACTCAACTGTATTTCCAGCTAACAGCTTGTATTTCCAGCAGACAGCTTGTAAGTTGAAGTTCCCAACCAAATCAAGGGCCAGTGACTGTGTGATTTCTTCCACCTGTTTATAGAATATTTGTTCATCTTCATCATGGTTGGGTGGTCTATAACAGAACCCTACCATGATGTCTGCCTCACTGGCCTTCCTCCTGATTCTTACTCTTAAATACTCAACCCTTTCCTCACCATCATTAAGGTCTAGGCAATCAAAACCCTGTAAGGTGCAGGGCTGTGGTCACATCTATCTGCAAACCCATGCTCCTTGTCTCTTTTAAGATGATGCACTGATACTTTTGCAAGGAGACTTTAAAATACAAAGAAAACCTACCTACTCAGGCTTACAATCTGTTTTTGCTTTTGTCTCCAGAAAAAAAGAGATAAAAGTAGGCCTTTTAAAGGCCACCTAATGGAGGCACATATCATCTCACCAACAAAGAAAATGACCGAAGCACATTACTATAAAAGTATGAGATCAAGAAGTGTCAATGTTATGGAAATCCCTTATGCATAAGTCATTCAAAGAGAACATTTTCACTGAAAAAGGAACATTTTCACTGCAGAAGGAACATAAAATGTAATTTTTTAAAGTCTTAAGACTTTCTATTTTTTATTTTTCAAACACAAATTAGGATTTATGTTTTATAAATGCAAGGAAGATTACACAGATACGCACTCTGTTTTTTTGTTTATGGGAAACCATTGAAAAAATCAGGTAGCCATTGATTTTAAAGCAAAAGGGTGCTCCACACAAACTCAGCACATGGAATCGTTCTAAGTGCTTAGTAGCCATTTGGCTTTATCCACCAATGAAACAGTCAAATTCCAGCTTATACAGATGTGCCTTCTCATGAACATCCTACAGATGAACATATCCAATAAGAAAATGAGTGCATCTGCAAAAAATTGCCTCTTGCAGATGAGGCATTTAGGTTTACTCCATGTAAGACAAATGTGGTGGCACCATCAGGATTGTACAAATCAAAATTGATCCTAAAATAGATGATTCTTCCGGGAAAACTTTAAAAAGAGAAGTATTTTTCTCATGTTTTTGAGACAAAAACTGGGCTCAAGTTTCACTACCTAATGGGCATAATGCAATATTTAATAGCAAAAATACGTGACATTCCCCCAAGTCACTGTGCATTGTTTTTTAGTGGCAAGAGCATTTTCTCTCTCATATCATTGACAGCACCAATTTCACAAAGAAAACTAAGTAATGTGTCATTTTGAACAGTAGGTAATGACCATATCGGTCTTTATTCTCACTTTCACTTGTGCCCAAACCCCTTTTACACTAAAAGCAGCACTTTACCAGGTGTTCAGCAACCTTAATGAACAGGAAAATCAAACCCATTACTTGAGAGAGGGTATAACAAAGTGCCTAGCTACCAATAACCCACACACAAGTGCCTCACTCCCTGGGAGATAGAGAAACACATCAAAGTAACTCGGAAGCAAAATTATTCCATTAGCTGCAGAGGTCAGGGAAAACAACTTCCATGTAAGGTGGTGCTGTGTATTTGGATGGAGGGAGGCCCTCTCTCCCACTCTCCAGTTGGTTGATGCATACAGTGAAAGGTGGTGGTAAAAAAAATAATACGTATATGAAAAGAAATCTCTAAATTTGTTTTCTTTTCGACTACTGGTCATCTGAAGGATCCGTTAACTCTACAAGACAATGCATTGAGTAGACAGATGCAACTAAAGATGCCTGGTAAGACAGAAGAAGAAAAGAGAAAAATCAAACACAAAAGCTGAGAAAATATTACTAGAGAAAACTTCGAGAGGGAAGAGAATTAAAGGTGAGAAAAACGAAAAGAAAATGAAGAAAACCCTCAAACAAATAACACTTTAAACTCAAACCAGATCTCTCTAATAGGAGTCTGGTGCCAATACAATAAAAGCCTCGGTCTAAGAAAAAACACAAAGCGAGACAACTAACAGGATAATTTTTCTTACCATTTATCCTTGTCTATTACATGTCTTGATTTTACTTCTAAACAGGGAAACTATCTGGCTGAGAAGAGACATTATCCTGTCTCTACTGTTGTTATTTACTTTCTTAAACCCCACCCCCTTTACTGGAGTTTTTTTCACTTTGACTATTGATGGAGTACGTATCAACACACAGTGGCATCCGGAGTGCATCACCTGGGCACTGTGGGGTTTGTGGGAAGAAAAGGGTGGTAGGAAATACCCCACCCAGAGGGATATTTCCCATGAGAAAAACATGCAGGCATAATTCACACACACACAGACCACCAAAGAACAGGGGTATAAGAGGTACTGAGATTTCAGTTACAATGAAGGAGAATGGGACCTGGGGGTCCTGGTGGAATATTGTGTCCATAGAATCATTAGGGATTGGAAGGGACCCCAGAAGATCATCTAGTCCAATCCCCCTGCCACAGCAGGATCACTTCA
>JAOXOE010030485.1:0-13015 GCA_028565055.1 Phoeniculus purpureus | reverse complement strand
GGCTGCTCCATCCCCCCTGGCAGTGCCCAAGGGCAGCTTGGCTGGGGCTGGGGGCACCCTGCTCTGGGGAGAGGTGTCGCTGCCCCTGGCAGGGGGCTGGCACTGGGGGATCCCTGAGCTCCCTCCCAACCCAACCCAGCCTGTGATCCTCTGCTAATCATCATGTCCCCTGTCTGCACTGCTGCCTCCTCACAGCATTTGTACCTGTCCTTTGGGACCACGTTGCAAAGCAAACGAGATGCTAAGAGCCCAGCTCTGCAGCATCATTTCAGCCCTGGGAGAACTGTGCTGCAACTGCTCAGGACTGTGGGGCTGGGAGGACCCAAATCCACGTCGAGGTGGGTTCTCCAGTAGCAGGACTTCATTAGGAGAAGTAGTTGAGGAAACCAGCGGCTGCAGCCCTAGAGGGCAGCACAAAGTAATAAATATAAGGCTGGACTCAAGACAGTCTGAGACCATCTCCTGCAAGTGATGGAGAGGGACTTTCTCCTGGGGACCCTGGTGCTGGGACAAGGGGGCTGGGTTCCAGCTCCAAGAGGGGAGATGGAGATGAGATCTGAGGCAGCAGTTGCTCTCTGTGAGGGTGCTGAGGCCCTGGGACAGGCTGCCCAGGGAGGCTGGGGCTGCTCCATCAGCCCTGGCAGTGCCCGAGGGCAGGTTGGCTGGGGCTGGGGGCACCTGCTCTGGGGAGAGGTGTCGCTGCCCCTGGCAGGGGGTTGGCACTGGGTGATCCCTGAGCTCCCTTCCAATCTAAATCAATCTGGGATTCTATGAGCACCCCTTTTACAATGGGAATTTCTTACTGGTGTTCCCAGTGGATCCAGCACTAAGTGTCTCCTGATGAAGATTCAGCAGCACATCAGGATTTCCAGACCCCCCCAGCTGGTATCAATCCCCCTAAATTTTGTCCATGCTGTGAAAACCCTTCAGGTCAGGTGCAGGTTGTTAACCCCCCGCCCTGACTGATCACACCCTGATTACTGGGACCACTACAAGAGAGGCTTCTTCTAGGACAGGTTTTCACATCGTGGGCTTTATGAGTCGGAAGGGACCTCGAGAGACCAGCCAGTCCCACCCCCTGCCCTAGCAGGATCCCCTCGATCCGGTGGCACAGGAAGATGCCCGGGGGGGGTTGAATCGTCTCCAGAGAAGGAGACTCCGGACTTCAGGGTTAGTGCAGTATTAAGGGCAGACGCAAATGCTGTTACGGAGTCAGAACTGGGCAAGCTGGGCTATCAGCCTGAAACCTCTCGCTGCCCCGTTTCTCTCGGTGATGCAGGGGGTGATCCCGGCTCAGGATGCCGCAGCCCCGCGCGGATCCCGCCTCACAGATCCAAGCCCCGGAGCCGCTCGCGAAGCCGAACAGCCCCACCGATAGGCACAAGTCGCTTCTTTCCCAGAGCTGAACCCTTGGTCCTGCTCCCCAGCAGCTTCTCCGGGCAAAAATCCCCCTCCCTCCCTCTCTCCCTCCGCTTCCCAGCGCCTGCCCCGAGGGCTTGAGGATGTCGCGCAGGAGCTGAGCCCATCCGGTGGGCAGGACCCAGCTCGGAGAGGAGTCCGGGGAGGGGGACGAGCGGTGTCGTTTCAAGCAGACACTGGTCCCAGTAAGGTTGTTCTGCTGGAAAAGCCTCCGCTCCGCTGTCGGGTGAAGGCTGAAGGGTGACTCCGACGGCAGCGGGTCGGCACCGGGTGGGCAGAGCTGGCTATGCTGTGCGAAGGGATGACGAGCAGTGCCGGGGGATGCGAGAGACCCCCGAAACGAGGTAAACGGGGGGTCTTTGCCCCTTGGATTTTAACCCTGAAGGCTCTGACGGAGCAGCGGAGGGGTTGTGTGGGACGGCGTGAGGGGCTCGGGGGGATCTGCTCCGTGTTTTCTCGTCTTTAACACCTTTCTGGCTCTGCGGACCAGGAGGCAGCTGAAGTGACCTTGGGGGGAAGTGGGGAGGATCAGTGGAAGTGCAGAAGGGGCTGTTGCGCCCCAGAGTCTCCTTTGCTGGAGGAGTTTCAAACCCTCCTGGCCACGATCCCGTGTGACTGGACCCTGCTGTGGCAGGGGATGGCACTGGGGGATCTCTCGAGGTCCCTTCCCATCCCTAATGTTCTCCCATTCTGTGGTCTAGTATTAAGGGCAGAGGCAAGAGTTGTTATGGAGTCAGAACTGGGCAAACTGGGATTAAACCCGGGTTATTCCATGGTTTTAAATGTGTTCTTCTCATGGAGAGTGGTCAGGGACTGGACTGGGCTGCCCGGGGTGGGGGTTCAGTCCCCATCCCTGGAGTTTAGAAGTCGCTGAGATGTGGTGCTGGGGGATCTGGTTTAGGGGTGACCTTGTAGAGGAGGGTTGGTGGTTGGACTCGATGATCCCAGGGGTCTTCTCCAACCTGAGTGGTTCTGTGAGTCCTTGCTGTAAGTGCCCAGCTCTCCCCTGCCTTTGCCCTCCCATCTGTTAACTGGAGGCACCGAAGTGCTTCTCCCAGTGCCAAACGGGTTATTGCAGCTCAGCACAACTATCTGGGAGTGATGCTCAGGAAGTCCCCTCTGTTTTTCAGCTGGAGGTGGGTGATGGAAAGCTGAAGCCCTGTGATGGAAAGCTGAGTGGGGTTCAGGGTTTGCTCCTGCCATGAGCTGCTGTGAGACTTTTTTTAGCTGTCAGTGGGAGCAAAGGGGCTCCCAGCTCTGGGAAGGTCTCCCAGTGACAAAAGGTCCTGTAGGGAGAGAGACTCTGAGCAGCTTTTGGAAGAGGTGGTTAGAGACAGCATTGCCAGTGCCAGGAGGTGGGGTGAGGGCCGGGGGTGATGCTCTCTGGCACCAGGGAAAGGAAGGTCCTGTGAGACCTCAAGTCTGCACTAAGAGAAGGTGGTGGAGGGCTGAGACCTGCCTGGAGGGCAATAAGGAGGACAAAGCAGCGTCTGCCATGAGGGGAGTCTGCTGGTGGTCCTGTCCATTGAGGCAAAGGGAGTCACTGTGGGAAAGAGGTTGTGTTGTCGCTTCAGCAAGTCCAGGGGAGGCCATGGGGGTGATCAGAGGGTCGGAGCCCCTCTGCTCTGGGACAGGCTGAGGGAGCTGGGGCTGTTCAGCCTGGAGAAGAGAAGACTCCTCCCTAGAGGAGGCACCTGTTGCTCTTAGCCCAGGGAATGAGGAACAGAAGGTAACAGAGATGTCGTTCCCAAGGGCAGGGAACGATAGGATGAGGGGTCCTGGTTTGAAGCTGGAGAAGGGCAGAGTGAGGCTGGACAGGAGGAAAAAGGTCTGAAACCTGAGGGTGGGGATCCCTGGAACAGGCTGCTCAGAGAGGGGATGGAGACCCCATCCCTGGAGCCCTTCAAGGTCAGGCTGGCTGGGGCTGTGGGCAACCTGGTTTGGTGAGTGCTGGCCCTGCTCGTTGTAGGGGGGAATTAGCACGGATACCCTGTGGAGACCCCTCCCAACCCAACACATCCCGTGGTTCCACGAGCAGTGCTTGTTTTCCCTCGCGATACCAGACGCAGAGCACAGCTGGAGCATCTGGACTCCATTGAGTCGCCTGGGTATCGGCAGCTGAAATAACCCTGGGGTGATCCCATCACGTATGTTGGACCTTCCTTCCCAGCCCTCATAGAAACGGCTCTTCCCCACCGGGCTCAAAGGTCTCCTGAGGCACCTCATGGGTTGTAAGCGCTGTAGGCTCAGCAATTGGGGTAGTTCATTGGGCCTCGCTTGTGCTTCTCCGTGTTAGAGGGTGACCTGGTTCCATCTCTCGCCTACATCGCCCACTGCGTCAGCCCTGACATCTCTAACCTTGACCTCCTGTACCCACAGAGCCATGAAACTGCTCATCGTCTTCCTCCTGGCAGTGGTGAGCAGAGGCAGCTCCAACACGCAACCCACGGAGGGGGTGTCCTGTGACTTGGTAAGGCTGTCCCCCTACTCCTTTCGATCTGGGTGAGGGTGGGACTCCCCTGTCAGAGGCACTAGACGAACTCCAGTCTGAGAAGGGGAACCCCCGACCAGGAGCAGGTTCTCCCTGATGGCAGAGGTGGATGTCGTTGGGTTAGAGGATGCTCAGCAGGATCCTCTCAGGCTACGTCCGTATCGCTGTGAGAGGGGGCAAAGGAAGGGTCACAACCTCTGGGTTGTTGGGGTGGTTTTCCCCAAGAGGAAGCTTCAAAAAACAAAAGGAAAAGAAAAGGAAACTTAAAATCTGGGTTTTCCTCAGAAAAAGCCCCTCTCCAGCTCTCCTGGAGCCCCTGCAGGGACTGGAAGCTGCTCTAAGCTCCCCTCCAATGGAACCTTCTCCTCTCCAGGCTGACCAGCCCCAACTCGCTCAGCCTGTCCCCAGAGCAGAGGGGCTCCAGCTCTCTGGTCATCCTCGTGTCCTCCTCTGGCCTCACTCCACCAGCTCCATGACCTTCTTGTATTGCATCAAGCCAAGGGCCAAGGCACTACACAACTAGACAGGAATAAATTCATCCCAGAGATCAAACATCCTGCAGCCAGGGGCTGCGGTGCTCATCTGGGATGAATTAACAGCTCAGCACCTCTCACGTTGCTGTTGATCATCCTCCTTCATCAAGAGTTTGGTCCAGCGCTGGGAGGGTGACGTAACCCCAGAGGAAAGAAGGAGCTGCTGGATCAGCTGATTGCTCCGTGGAGAGCCCTGCTGAGCTCACAGGACGGCTTCTGATCACAGCCTCCCTGCTCTACTTTGCTGCTCTCCCCATGGCGACACCTTCAGAAGAGCAAAGAGCTCAGAAGAGGAAACTTTCATCCCAGCTCTCAGGGAAGAGGAATGAGTCAGAAACCCGTGCCCCTCTCTGACTCAACGCTGCTTCTCCTGTCATTGACCAAGGTCTTCTAAGAGATGTTTTTGGAAGTAGAGCTCCTACCAGACCCCTGACACGGGAGAAAGATGCTCTGATGGTACAAGTTGGTGCCCATCTACTGGTTTATGAGACAACAAGGCAGGGCTGGAGCATCAGGAGGTTCTTCCTAACTCGCTTTGCCTTCACTGAGTACGTTGGGTTGGAAGGGACCTCCAAATAATTTATAGAAGTGACGGGGTTTTGGCAAATCCCTTCTTCACTGACTCAAGAGCTTTTGCATGACTGGTTATTGTTGGGCAGCCAGAGTGTGAGACATGGGAAAACCGCTCGGGTTTGGTGGCTGAGCCCCTGCCTGGGTGGTTTGTCTGGAGAACAGGACTGGACGCCGTGGAAATGCAAGTCTGCGCCTAGTGGCTCCAGCCCAAACTCTTTGGCTCAAGTCATGAGTCGATGCATCTTGCCAACGGACTTTGAACAATGTGTGAGGGCAGCCCAGAACCAGCCCTGTCCTGGGATGGAACCCAAGGTGTCACCAGCAGGGCCAGGGGAGGGACTGTCGGCCTCTGCTCTGCTCCCCTGAGAACCCCCCTGAAGTCCTGCGGCCACTGCTGGAGTCCCCAGGACAAGAAGGACCTGGAGCTGTTGGAGTGAGGCCAGAGGAAGCCATGAGGATGATCGGAGGGCTGGAGCCCCTCTGCTCTGGGGACAGGCTGAGGGAGCTGGGGCTGTTCAGCCTGGAGAGGAGAAGGTTCCGTTGGGGGGGACCTCAGAGCAGCTGCCAGTCCCTGCAGGGGCTCCAGGAGAGCTGGAGAGGGGCTTCATCCTGGGGACTCTGGTTCTAGGGCAAGGGGCTGGGTTCCAGCTCCAAGAGGGGAGATGGAGATGAGCTGGGAGGCAGCAATTGCCCCCTGTGAGGGGCTGAGGCCCTGGCACAGGCTGCCCAGGGAGGCTGAGGCTGCTCCATCAGCCCTGGAAGTGTCCAAGGACAGGTTGGCTGGGGCTGGGGGCACCCTGCTCTGGGGAGAGGTGTCGCTGCCCCTGGCAGGGGGTTGGTGCTGGGTGATCTCTGAGCTCCCTCCCAACCCAACCCAGCCTGTGATTCTATGACTTGATAACTGCAGAGCAGCCTGTGTCTGTCTAGAGTCCAGATGAGCCCTTGTGCTTCTCAGTCGCAGAGCTGAGCAGCCTCCGTGGCTCTCACGAGGGAGAAGAGAGTCACAAAATGCTGACCACAGCCCCACTTCTCCTGAGCAGACCTGCTGCTGCAGCCACCTAAAGCCTCAGACACAGCAGATGTGTTTGGGGTGTTTAGGCAGTTAACGCTTCCCCAACCCTTTGCGTCATGGAATCTGGGTCCTGGTTCCCCAGGGAAGTGGAGAATTAACAGACTTCCTTTTCTTTCTCCTCTTTCTCCAAACACTGTGTGACCCAGTCACCCAAGTACAGCCATCGCAGGCTGCCCGAGCTCTTCCCATTCTGCCTCCTCCCACTGCTGGGTGCTCTCCTTCACAACAACACCCAGCTCCGTGTTTACGTAGGGGTCATCGTGTTGGTGTTTCCAATGACCTCCACACTTCACATCCCTCTCTGGACGCTGGCTCAGCCCTGGCTGCAATCAGACAGATTCACAGAATCATTTAGTCTGGAAGAGCCCTCCAAGCTCATCGAGTCCAACCTCAAACCCTGTTCCCCAGGGCCACTTGGTGGTTGAACCCCTTCAGAGACAGTGATTCCACCGCCGTCCTGGGTTTGAGGATCTCTGAGGTCTCTTCCAACCTCAACCATTCAGGAGCAGCTGGTCAGCAGGAAGAGGGCGGTTATGGTGCCCTTGGTCTCAGCCTCACCTCGAGGCTCTGTTCAGTGCTGGCTGCCTCATTACAGGAGAGACATTGAGATGCTGGAACATGTTCAGAGGAGACCTACCAAGCTCTTGAGGGATTAGAGGACCAAATGTATGAGGAGGAGCTGAGGGGAGACCTTCTTGCTCTTCACAGCTACCTGAAAGGAGGGTGGAGAGAGGTGGGGGTCGGTCTCTTCTCCCCAGTCAACCAGTGATAGGACAAGAGGAAACAGCCTCAAGCAGTCCCAGGGGAGGGTGAGGTTGGCCATCAGGAGAAATCTCCTCCCTGCCAGAGTGCTCAGGGCTTGGAACAGGCTGCCCAGGGAGGGGGGCAGTCACCACTCCTGGAGGGGTTCAACCACCGAGTAGCTGTGGCCCTGGGGAAGAGGGTTTGGTGGGCAGGGTGGGGTTGGGGTGCTGGTTGGACTGGACGAGCTGGGAGGGCTCCTCCAACCTCCAAGACAGGAGGATAGGATAGAGAGGATCCATAGATTGGATCACAGCATCGTTGACTCTATGATGTTAGGAGACAAGCCCAGAAGAAGGGTACCAGGGGGCCAAAGAGTAGTTGGTAGCAGTCCCTTGTCTTCCAGACCAGAAATGAAGTCAGCGCCAGGAGCTGCAAAGAGGGGTTGAATCGTTGGCTTTGCCGTCCGAGCGCTCAGAGCAAGTAGCACAGCCCCGTGGTTCAGCGGAAGGAGCTGCCCAAGAGCTGCTTGCCCTTCTCTATTGCACACGAGGTTCTTCATCTTCCTCCCCTTCCGTTGCAGACGAGCTCGCGGGTGGCTTATTGCCACGACAGAGCCCTCCACCGCGTCCCCCCGGAGCTGCACCCGAACGTAAGCAAAGTCGACCTGTCTGGGAACCTGATCGAGAGCATCCCCGAAAGGCCGCTCTCGCTTTACGCTTCCCTCCAGTGCCTGGACTTGAGCTCCAACCAGATCAGCTTCATCGCGCCCGGGGTCTTCGCGCACATGACGAGGCTGCTGGAGATCAACTTGGCCGACAACCACCTGTACGAAGTCGCTCACAACGCAACAGAGGGGATCGGGCTTCTACCCAAGGTGGAAGTGCTGGACTTGTCCCACAACAGCCTCTACAATGGGATGGCCGAGCGCTTCATCAGAGAAGCTCCGGCGCTGCGGTATCTCTCCTTGGCAGGCAACAGCATCATCGTGATCTCACACAGGATGTTTCAGGGGTCGCCCAGTCTGGTGGAGATAGATCTGCAGAGTAACATCATCATGGAGATAGAAGAAGGTGCTTTCGAGACTCTGGTGAACCTTTCCAAGCTCAACCTCTCCATGAACTCAATTACTTGCATCTCTGACTTCAACCTCAGGCAGCTGGAGATACTTGACCTCAGCAGGAACAGCATCGAGACCTTCCACACGGCACTGTCGGACGATGAGTACAGCTTGAGGCGTTTGGATCTCAGCGAAAACAAACTGCTCCAGTTCCCGGTCTTCCCCCAGGTCAACAAACTGGTCACGCTGAATCTGTCGAAGAATCTCATCCGGCTCGCTGCCGAATCCCCCCACGAGCAAGCGGACTACGTGGAAGCCGAGTGGCTAGATGCTTCCTTTCATCTTCTGGACCAGAAGCCAACTAGAAACAGGAGCTCTCTCTATTTATCCCAGCTTGTATATTTAGACTTAAGTTATAACGAGATCAGATCCATTCCAGACGACTTCTTTGAGTCGATGTTGTCCCTTCACACCCTCAACCTCAGCAGAAACTGCCTCGGGGCGTTCGCGGCACCGTACGACAGCGCGCTGGTCGCCCTAGCTGTCCTCGACTTGAGCTACAACGCCTTGCAGAGCCTCCTCCTAGACGCCAGCACCTTGTCCAACCTGAAGGAGCTCTACGTTCACAACAACCGCCTGCAGAGCCTGCAGTTCGACGTCTTCTCGAGCCTCCCCAGCCTCAGGCTGCTCGACCTGCACGGCAATAACATCAGCCTGTGCAGCATGTACTCGGGACTAGCCAGGCGGCGCCTGGCCGGGGAGGAGAGCGGCTGCGTGTCCTTCGTTGGTTCTCCAGCTCTCCGACACTTGTCCCTGGCGGACAACGCCATGAGCGTCCTCCCGGCGTACACCTTCTACAAGACCTCCTTGATCCTCTTGGACGTCTCCACGAACCCCGGGCTGAAAATAGAGGGCAAAGCGTTGTCCGGGCTGGAAAAGTCTCTGGAGTGTCTCTATTTACACGGCAACAGCCTGGTAGATCTGAGCATTGATCTGCCTTGTTTTGCTCGGCTGAAGCATTTAAACCTCTCTGGAAACCAGCTGAGCTGGCTGCCTCGGTGGAGCAGCGACTCGCCGCTGGAGGTCCTGGATCTGCGGAACAACAGGTTCAGGGCGTTGCAGGACAGCAACATTTTAGCGCTAGAGAACTCCCTTAAAAACCTGTATCTCACCGGGAACCCCCTGGACTGCTGCGGCAACATCTGGCTCTCCTCGATGATCCGCAACAAGCAGGTCCACATCCCCAGCGCGGAGCGCTTGACGTGCCGGTACCCTCAGAACTTCGGGTACCAGGAGGAGACGCACGTCGGGGACGTTCGGCCGGAGGACTGTGAAAAGGAGGACCTGAGGAAAACCAACTTCCTGATCATCTTGACGTTCGTGCTGGTTGTGTCGGTGATCGTCGTCGGCCTGGGGTCCTTCTTCTTCTTCCGCAGGCAGAACTTCAGCCAGCAGTTCAAAGCGTAGCGGCGCGAGCGACGCCTTGAACAACAGCGACCCTAAGACGTCAGGTGCTGCACTGATGAGGAGTCGAGGGTGAAACTCCCCTCGGTGCTTTTTGAGCTGTGGAGTCTTTGAGAGGGTTTCCAGTTGGCCCCCCTAAACCGCACGGCTAGAGGTGCTCCGGGTTGCACAAGTTGGCTGCGGTTCTGCACCTGTTGGGTTTGCAAGAAGATCTGCTCTGGCAAACAAGTGGGTTCGGTGGTGATCCTGCTGTGATCTTTTGGGGTCCCTTCCACTCCCTAGTGACTGGATCTAGGGGATCCTGCTGCGGCCACGGGATTGGACTGGATGATCTTTTGGGGTCCCTTCCAACCCCTAAAGACTGGACCTGGGGGATCCTGCTGTGCCCAGGGCGATGGGACTGGATGATCTTCTCAGGACCCTTCCAGTCCCTAGTGACTGGACCTAGGGGACCCTGCTGTGGCAGGGGGATGGGACTCGATGGTCTCTTGAGGTCCCTTCCAGTCCCTAAAGACTGGATCTAAGGGATCTTGCTGCGGCCAGGGGATGGGGCTGGATGATCTTCCGAGGTCCCCTCTAAACCCTAATGTTTTTTGAATGACAGAACCCACCGCTGACCATAGGAACCAGAGACCCTGGTGGTAGGAACCTCTTTGGACTTCTTCCTTTGCTTGCAGCCTGTTGCTCTAGTCTCTAGAGCAAGACGTGAGAGGTAGGTCAGGTCGATTAGACTAAGCACTTAGTACTCATGAGGGACCTAGAAGATAATCTCAGGGGTGAAACAGCTGCACTACGTGTCATCCCAGACCTGCTCAGAAGGTCTCAGCTCCACAGCTCAATCCCAAGAGGAGAAGTTCTCCCCTCGCGTGCAATACAGACCGAACTGGGTTTAATGTGAAGAAATTCATCTCTGGGGTGACCGCTCTCGAAAAGAGGCTTCTTGGAGAAAGAGCTTCCACCGGCCATCGTTGGGCTGACGCGTTCCTGAGGGAGACCTTTGGGAAGTCGCTGCGTACGTCTGCGTTCCACTGCAAAGGGTTCATACAGCTGTTTTGGAAGGTCACGGGAGGTTAGACAGCAAAATATGGGTGATTTAGGTCCGGCTTGATGAGGCTCTGAGCAGCCTGGCCTAGCTAGAGCTGTCCCTGTGTAGGGAGGTTGGATTAGATGGCCTCTAGGGGTCTTTTTCAGCCTAGAACCTTCTATGGTTCTGTGATCTAAAGGTACAATGGGACCCTAGTCCTGAGAGATGTCCACTGTCTCTCCCTAAAGAGATTTCATGGCCCAGAGGACTGGCTCTAGAAAGACCTTTCCAGAGAAAGGAAAGGTCTTCTGTGATTCAACAGGGGAGGGTCAGACTGGCCATCAGGAGGAGATTCTTCCCAGACACAGTGGTCAGGCTCTGGGCTGGGCTGCCCAGGGTGGCGGTTGAGTCCCCATCCCTGGATGAGTTTAAACGTCGCTTAGATGTGGTGTTGGGGGTTCTGGTTTGGGGTTGACCTTGTAAGAGTAGGGTTGATGGTTGGGCTTGATGACCCCAAGGGTCTTCTCCAGCCTGAATGATTCTGTTATGTAGATCCTCCCTCTGCGATGGGTTTCTCAGGGCTGACCTGTTCATGTCCCACAAAGTGAAACCAACTCACCTCCAGCAGGATTCAGACCAGCTGCCAGGGTTCCAAGGGACCTGCGGCAGGTTTTCTCTTGAGACCAGGCTCTGTGCAGGATGGCAGGTGGAGGTCAAACCAAACCCTGTCCGGGTAAAGACCTCAGAGTCAAATCGCTGCTCCATTTGCAGTTGCTTCCAGCTGGGGAACGTCAGACGCGACACCCGACAGAATAAACCCCCAACTCTGTGTAGTTCTGTGTGTGAAGCTGTTGGCTAAGAAACTGGCTGGTGGTTGGTGGAAGTTTGTACAATAAAAACACCTTTGAATTGTTGGCTAAAGCGCAGGGGTGTGAAGGCGTGAAAGCACCAGCTCGGAAGGCTCCACGGCTGGAAAGAGAACGTCTCGTTCTGTGGGGTCTGGACTTCACCTCAGACCTTTCTCTTCTGGTCCTGAAGAAGCTCGATGTCTTAGCGAAGCAGAGTGAGCAGACAAGGCTACTCATGAGCCCCCGTGGCCAAGGCGGCCAATGGGGTGCAGGAAGAAGAAGAGTGTGGCCAGTAGGTCAGGGAGGTTCTTCTCCCCCTTTACTCTGCCCTGGTGATGCTCCATCTAAAGCCCTGCATCCAGTTCCAGAGAGGCACGGAGCCACTGGAGAGGGGCCAGCACAGAGCACTGGGATGCTCAGGGGCTGGAGCATTCTCCTGTGTGACTTGGTCTAGGGGATCCTGCTGGGGCAGGGGGGATGGGACTGGCTGATCTCCTGAGGTTCCTTCCAACCCCTAATGACTGGATCTAGGGGATCCTGCTGGGGCAGGGGGGATGGGACTGGCTGATCTCCTGAGGTCCCTTCCAACCCCTAATGATTCTATGATTCTTTGTGAGGAGAGGCTGAGAGAGCTGGGGCTGTTCAGCCTGGAGAGGAGGAGGCTGAGGGGGATCTCATTGATGCTGAGAAGTGTCTACAAGGTGAGTGTCAGGAGGATGGGACCAGGTGCTCAGTGGTGCCCAGTGACAGGACAAGAGGCACTGGGCACAGACTGGAACCTGAGAGATTCAGTTTGAGCAGAAGGAACAAGGTCTTTAAAATTGTGGTACCAGAGCCCTGTCCAGGGCTCCTCGGAGAGGTTGTGGAGTCTCCTGCTCTGGGGACATTCCAAACCCACCTGGTTCCTTGGGACCTGCTCTAAGAGAACCTGCCTCTGGAGAGGGGTTGGACTAGATGATCTCGAGAGGTCCCTTCCAAGCCATCACTCCATGATTCCATGGTTCTATGAGTCGACATCAGTTGGAAGCCCAAGAGAAGTCAACGGGCTTTGGCTGTGGTGTGAAAGCAAGCGGAGCCCAGACACTGGCTCCTTTAGCCACCCACCCAGCTCAAGCCTTTTGTGCTGAGATTCCCTCTCGTCCTGAGAGCCAGGACGAGCTTGGCCGACACGACTGGGATTAGCTAATAACCTGTCGGCGGAGCCAAAGCCGTTCAATTAAGGGTTTTAAGGCGGCTTTTCCTTGGCTCCACCAGAAGGAAGCTCTTGTTATTACTAAACATCTGGGACTAATCAGACTTCCATTGACTTCCCTGGGAGCAGAAAGAGCTGTCTCGAGGAATAAACCCTCGGGGGTGAAGGACTGAGCAACTCGCTTGGATTCCTTTGCAGCAGAAACAACCCCCAAGCGACTCGAGCCCCTTCCAGCCAGTTCCGTTACTCTGGGTGTGAGCAGGACCAGGAGGGAACGAGAATAGGAATAAAAAAGGGAGAGATAGGAGCTCTGAGTGGAGCTATTCCCCCCAAAAATAGGGGGACCTGGATGGTAGCCCTCACTCTTGCATTCCCTGTCTGCTCTCATGCCCGTAGGAACCCTGAACATCAAAGTAGCAGATCCTGCATCCAACGGATCTGGATGGCACTGGGTGATCTCTGGAGGTCCCTTCCAACCCCTAATGGCTGGATCTAGGGGATCCTGCTGGGGCAGGGGGATGGGGCTGGGTGATCTTTGGAGGTCCCTTCCCATCCCTAATGACTGGATCTAGGGGATCCTGCTGGGGCAGGGGGATGG
>JAOXOE010030484.1:0-13017 GCA_028565055.1 Phoeniculus purpureus | reverse complement strand
AAAAAGACTGATGGCTTTAGTGATAGTTTGTCACTTGGATGGTGACGTTCATTAACAACGTCTCTGATAGGAAAACAAAATCGTTTGTGTTTCAGTAATATTAATAGGCAAGCACAAAGAAAATAATCAAAATATACATAAATTATACAAAGGTGAGACACAGAACATGCTCAGACAATGCAACAATTATTCTGCAATTGCTTTAAGCCTTCACTAAGGTATAAATGGTAGTATGTCCAAACAGTAAATTTATTTTCCTCAAAGGAAGTTAAATTAACCATGCCTGTCCTGTTGTTTAATAGGCACGGTTCATGGTCTATAAACAATTACTTACGCTAGCAAGTATGTAATGGGCTATATGCCATTACAATGCAAAAAAAAAAATTACATGGGGTGCTTTCAAGCAAAAAATTTATTCCATGACCAGCTCACACAAGGCTTTGAAGCTCATTCACCTCCAGCTGTTTTACTCCCTCCGAATCAGTTCCATCATCATACGCCACTGCCATGAGCAGAGATTACCGGATTTGTCATACTACTTGCAATTGAATAAAACTACCACAGCAGCACTACAAAACGAAACTTCATCAGTATGTTAAAGCTTCACAACAAATTACGGAAGTGTTTATTTCAGCTTAATTAACAGCAAATATTTATACTATTTGCAGTGTAGAAATGCATGCCAGTTTTAGATTTGAGTTAATAAGAAACATAGCTCTAAAATAAATGAGAATATTCACTCTGCTTTGACATTTCATTTCTAAATAATGCTCAACTAAAATGGCTACTTCAAGGCAAGTCTGAAAAGTCAGTTCACAGATTTTTAAAAGCATCTACAAAAGTGAAGTTTCAAGAACTAGGCTCACAATTTAGACTTCTTCCTGTGAGAACAGTCACAGGAGTATTTGAAATAGATTCAGAAATTAACAAAGTGTATTTTATTACTTGATAGAAAATCCTACTATTCATAAATAAAATGTACACTAGGCGAAAACAGAAAAACCCACGTTCTAGTATCACTTATGTATGCAGCCAACACGATTTATTTCAAAAGTATGTCAGCATTTTTATGAGACTGTCAATGCTACAAGCAGAAGAAAAATAGACTGAAGTTACACTTACCTGCAGCCCTCTTCTTCGAAGAATACTTGAATCATCCATATTTCAATTCTGCTGATGACAAATTCTTGCTAAAGCTCGCTTGCTCCTGGCTAGCTTTGCTCTCTAAGTGTTAAAGAAGTCCATTATTTTCAAACTTTTTCCCCACCTCCCACCCCCTCTCCGTCCACTCACTAAAAATAGGACATGGGCTTTCACTTGCCTGTCATGAAGAACTGCAGCCACGGTCTCTGACTATCTGTATGTAATTTTGCCTGCCTCTTTTGCAGCAGGTTTAGCAGGTCTCATTGGAAAAAAATCTGTTCGACTTTCCTAAGTCTTTAAAAGGCTGGATGTCTCGTTCCCCTCATATACACAACTGTCTCCAAGTATATAATCCACAATGCCATGTAAGGCCAAAGAGTGGCATTTCACTCAGATCCCACACACACATATTTTTGTTTTATTTCAGTTTACTTGAGCCATTATAAGGGATCAGTAAACTACAACAGCTGCCTTCATTTACTGTTTGTAATAAGCTCACAAAATCCAGGTCACATTTCCTTTAAAAAACACATGGTCACACTTAACTAAAAAATCAATTCTGTGGACACACAGGAGACAGTACTATTTAAAATACAGAAAAACGTTGCTGTGAAAAAAACATTTTCTTTTTCCAGATTTTGAAAAATTCCTTTACTCCTCTGTATGACAAAGCAAACGTCAGATTCTTCAGATACTGTCGCACATTCTTTTGTTTCTGCTATCTCTGAGGTATGCTGGTCTTCTCTATGCAGCAGACAGGGCACATTCTTTAGTTCATTGCTGAGATCTTGCAACTCTCACACGCTGCAGGGTTTGGAACACATGTTGCAAGTTCCGAACATTTAAGAATTCATTTGTCTGTTCCTCACGGATAGAGCTGTCTTAGGAAGCCCTTCCCTCACCATCAGCCATGGCGAAAAAAAAAAACCCCAAAAAAAGAAAAAGCACAGTTCAGCTGAGGCTGTCTCAGACTGTCCTTTTGTTTCTGTTTTCCAGCTACCTTCATACAGACAACTTCAGCAAGGTCAAAAAAGGCTCTGCCCCTTTATGTACATTATCCCCTTTATGTACATTATCCCAAACCCATTTTTTAAAAACTCAGCATACAGCCAATGCCACAAAATAAACGATAATGCTGCTAGCTATACCTGGCACCACTTCAATATAAATAAAAATCTAGGTACATTCATCCCAGAACTATTTAAATTACTCAGCATGTCAAGAAGCCTTTGTCCTACACATGCCCTTTCTATAGTAGAAAGGGAAAAAAGGAATTATCGCAAATATAATGAACAACCTACTGCTACAACAATCTTCAAATTTTTTTTTTAGCAGAAAGCTAAAGCAACAGATTTCATCTTCTGATAAAAGCTTAAGAAGAGCCTATTTGTAAGTTATGAATATAAATAACTGTATTTTAAAAGAACCAGACTTCAGCCTCTTCAGGATTTCATGAAGCACATAAAAGAAATCAAACTTCATCAAGAGCTGTGTTTATGAGGGGATTTCAGCCAGACATCCTGAAATGTGCTAATGCAACAACAACGAGAGCCCAGCCCGTAGCCTGCTTGCCACAGCTTGCTGAAGTGTCCCTGTTCCTACAGTTATGACAGCTGCAAACCAAAAAAAGTCTCAATACAAGCACACCGGTTGATGGTGCTTAAAGGAATATAGAAATCTTCATGCTAAGTGACCGAGTCACATGAGCTAAATACATCATTGTAAAGTCAGCTGAAAGCAGATACAACTCAATCCCATTCACCAGGCTTTTTCTGATCCTCTGCGGAGCGAGTGTGGTCTTTTATTGTGAGTAGCTAATAAATCCTCATCTTGCCGATACCTCCTTCCATCTGCCGTTTTAAACAACTGAATGCTGAATTAGGTCTGCAGAGTCTTTGTGAGCTCCCCAACAGGGCAAGCAGCCACACAGAGGCTGAGCAGGCAGCTCATTTGCATAGAGTATACTGTACCATATAAAAAGCAGTGTGTGAGTAAAAACAACTCAATGAGGCTCTTGATTTTAAAGGAACAGTGTCTTCTTTTGCGAATACAATTGGAAAACATCAAGCCATGCAGAAAACTCTCCATCAACTTAAGAATATGTCACCAGAAAAATACAGATAAAGCTCTGCCTAAAAGCAGACTGAAACATACGACGATCACATTTCTGCACTGTGATAACATTTATGACAGATTTCAGTGTTACTTCTCGCATTCTGCCACCAAATAAGCTTCCTCAGGATAACACAGAAGAGGCTGTAACTTCACTTATCGGGCATTAATGCCAAAAAAATTCTTTTTACTTAAAAAAAATCCCATAGAAATATAACTGCTTTGGCATGCATATTCACATGTAACACACACATTCTGCAGTTTATTTTGCTCTATAACAGATTTAAGGAAGATTTATATTATACCATGTGCTAACCGGATCATTGATCTCACCTCTTCTGACTAAGGCCATCAGCATTAAGCAACATATACTGTAAGAGCAATGAAATCTTACAATTATGCAACACCATTGTTTGCATCGCATTTTCCTCCCAGATCCGCCAGTAAATTAACAGGTTGAGGCTTGATAACAAGTAGCATATAACCACGCTTTTTTCCATAATGTAACTGAAGGCATTCTCATTAGCACATATACATCTAATCCTTCCTGGATTATTTACCTTAATATTCAGATGTTGCCAATTCTCAAAATGTCTTCACAAGTGACTTACAATTGATAGAGGCTGGCACAAGTCTCAGAATACCATGGGAATCATCTGTCGCTTCCAAATTTCAAGCTTTCTTGGGGAGGATGCTTTCAAATTGGCTGCCTGCCCAACTTACCCAGTTTCTAGGGTAGAGAAGCCAATCAGGGATGCTGCAAAAAGCAGGCATGGTTTTTTTCTCTAGCTTCCCTCTCCTCTTCTTCAGAGCAAACATGTATGATTTAAATGTCAGATCAAAAACCACCAACAAAAAAATGTAATGACCACCTTTGCCTCCCTCCTATTTAACTGTTAACTCTCTCTTTTTCTTCCTACAACAAAATCTACCACAAAAACACAATTACAAAAGGGGGTGGGAAAGAACACTCAGCACAAAAGTGACTCAAAGGACAAATGGGATTTAAAAGCAAATCTCTGACATTGAGGTGGTCTTAAAAAATATCACCTTTAGAAATTTATCTGTCATTTCATCGACGATTATGCCATCCTGAGTTACTTTTAACATCCTAAAAGGTCTGCAGGTTAATTCTGCAATCAAAGATGCTAATGTGTGTTACTGATAGATCATAAAGAAACTGAAGTACACACAATGTAATTTTATCAATTATATAGTGAGTTAATCCTAAACCAAATTTCTCAGTTTTCAGCAGCGCTAAGAAAGGGTCTAATAAAATAACCAATTAGTAAGATATTTTAGAAAGAAGAACAATGCAAAATAAGGTGGTCATGTAATCTTTGAATCCTTTAAGAATTAAAAGATCTACGTTAGCACTCAACTATTAAAAAACAGAAAGGAGATAAAAAGAGGAAATTCAAAGTTTGTTCCCTGATATCTTTAGTAACTAATTAACAAATCAAGGTGGAGGGGGAAATTCTTTGCTTTGCAGCAAGAGAGAAAGCAGTTGACATTTGGATAATCTAGACATAATTAATCCACATTTCTGTTTGGCTGCAGGTCTCTCTCTCTCAAAAAAGCCATTCAGTCTTGATTGGAAGATAGCAAGAAATGGAAAGAGCCATAAACTTCCCATAAGTATGTTCTTGCGATGGCTAATCTGATAAGCAGGGAAAGACAGCTCATCAGCTTGCTAGTTCTAGGATAAATTAAATAAGAGTCATTTCCAAATAAACAAAAGAGGGTACTGCTTTGCACAGGAGCGACATTGGGCTATTTCTTGCTCTAAAGGTCTGGGGTAAAAAAAAAAATCATCAACATGACTTTGGACAAATGAACTGAAGAATCTGACAAGAACTCTTGAAAGAGGAAAACACACTGAAGACAGCCCAGAGTGACAAAGACCTGTAAGCGCCCTGGTGTGCTTTAGAGACCTTCTATCAGAGCTAATCTAATGGGCTTACCCAATGCTTTTATTTAGGTAGAAGGTACAAAGGTAATGTCATAAATGAGTGACATTGTCTCTCAATGTGCCACTACAGAATTGCTTTGGTTGGAAGCAGCCTTTAAGATCAAGTCCAACTGCATGGTGAAATAATTATGGAGAATCACGTCTGCTACCTATATTTAAAGACTATATTGATAAAATGAAAAGAATCAAAAGTCTAAAGGTAGAAGATCAGAGTTAACAGACTTCAGAAACTCCATCATCTTTAATTACTACTGGGGAAAGATCACAAGTATAACAGCATTCAAGAATATTAAGAGGAACTGGAATTTTATTCCTTACACACTAACCCAGCAACTAACCCAGCCTCTCAGAGCAACACTCTAGGAGGAGTCTGTCTTTGGATTTTGGTCAGCATTTTACTCCTGTTGAAAGGAGGAAATCAATTGTCATCTATGCTGATTCAGACCCCATTCCACTGCCTGCTACCAAAATCTATTACTCTTCCATCTTGCAGAAAACAAACTCTGAGACATTAGAACAGTTTCAACAACTGTCTGAAGCCGACTGGAGTTTTCCATCCATTAACTTCAGTATAATTAAAGAAACAATTCTTCCAGTTATTTTGTTGCCCACAGGTTCTCAAGCAACATCAGTGGGAGATGACTAAAGGCAAAGCAATTTCACAGTTAGGAAGGCACTGATCAAAAGAGGTCACTACAAAGTAGAATGATTGTTCCTATGTACAGTACATCTTACAAAAAATAATAGCTTATTCACAAATGCTCAGTTATGCTAGTATTCACATTTTATAATCGCCAAAGCAACTGGTGATTAAATGGGATAAATAAAAGTCTGTATCTATTGTATTAGAGCACACGCATACATATGCGCAAAGACTTATCTGTGCAGAGTCGCACAGCTTCTCTCTGAGCTGTGTTCTACTGTCTATGCCAAATATGAAATACCTTGTATGAATTCAAAATTATAACTGAAACTTGAGACATTTCAAGAACTACTCAACATTCATGGGAAAAAGTTTTATCCAGTTTATTAATAATTAACTGAAGAATGAAAAGCACAATTCATTTTGCTAGGAATTCCTAATCTTGTCAAGTTTTACGAACTGTATCCTGCCAGCTTTTGTGGTCTATACCATTGATGCAGAATGGAAACCTTTACAGGTTTTGCTTTTATGGTTATCTTAGCAATTAAATCATTACACTGAAGATTATAAGTTTGTCTATTCCCTGGTATAATTTAAGCGAATCCAACAGCTGCATACCTTAAACTTGTAACACTAAAGGTCTAAGTCCACTTGCACTGACAAATTGGAAAAGGTATTAAGCCACTGATATTTAGCATTGGCTATAGAAACACCAGAAAGCCTTTCAACACAATTGTGATCCCATAATGGGAGATGTAATGTGAAGGACATCAACACTATGTTGAACATAATCTAACAATGAAGACCCATTAGTGATTTGCAATATAAAAAGATAACTTCCATCCAAGAAATCAGGCTAAAAAACTCAACAGATTTTCAGTTGTCTGCAACAAGATGTAATACTTTTTATTATACATCTGCATTACCAAAGAACTTTCCAGAACAAGTCCTGGATCTAAAACACTGAGATTCAAAATTCATTAGTATTCAAAATTCACATTTTTCATTATTCTAAATTAAATCTATTTCTTACACTATTTTGTTAAAAGCAACAAAACATCAAGGCGTGGCAAACCTTAGGGATATAACATTTCTTACATAACATTGTCTGCTGGGGCAAAAAGAAGTAACTTTCTGAAAGACTATCAGCTGAGAATTTCAGTGAAAATTTAAGCCTTCGTACCGTTTGTCTGTGCAATCAAACTGAGCCATATGCTTCTCGGTCAATCTGAAACTTCAGTGTTTGGGGATTGTATTTATTTTGATCAAACGCTGTGTTTATGGGGACATTTTTTAAAGTATCGCTTTGAAATAAACTGACAGTCTATTGAAATAAGGCAGGTTGATGAGGTAACTTGTTTAAAAAAAAAAAAACCACACTAAAAAAACCAAACCACACCACCACAAAAAAACCACCCTTGGCAGTCAACCTAAGGAAACTTGCCTGACAGTTTGTCTTATTTTTTCCAGGATTTCCTACCTATTTACAAGATTCAGTTTCATAAACTAAGACCTTTGGGGCAAAGTTGTGCATTAACAATGAACTGTAATAGGAACTAATTCTGAAGCGCAACAGACTCTGCTTATGAGAGTTGGTCTCAGGGAGAAGCAATGCTGAAAATATGTCTAAAATCCTCAAGATTTACACAATAATCAGGCTTTCACAGTGCATTTTCTGTTTGCAGTTTGCTAGGTTTAGATTCCTGGGCAAGTTCTCCCCATCCCCCACATTCAGTCCATTATGAAAGGCGGCACACCCACTAATCTTCCATACAAATGTAAATGTGCTGTCGACTAGGGTGGAGGAAAGAGTTCATTCATCTACAGAACAACTGTTTTCATACTGTACCATACAAGGTAGATACAGAAGAGACACCAGCTTAGCTTCCAGGCCAAAACCTGAAATTCCTTGGCTCAAGCCCCTCCAAAAGCTAACATCTTTGGAAAGGAATCTCTGATTAAACTTTAATATTTGCAGTTGTTGAATTCACAATGCAAGCATTCTTGTTCTGATGTTAAGTTGGCATTAGAACAGAATGAAAACTTGTCCAATTACACATTTCAAACACAATACCAGTATGAAAAGAAACACTTTTTTGATAGGAAAACAGCCCGTTTCAATATGTTGCAAATTTAAGCCTGAAGAAATACAATTTCTTTTTAATAAACTTTTAGATGACACTATGAAAATTAGGATTCTCTTTCCTTATAAGACAATCCCTCATGCTTTAAAGCCATCTGGACTTAAACATCAGCAGTGAATACCTCCAGTCTGAACAGCAACAAACCAAAGCTTAAACACCCAATACCAGCTATCCATTGTTTCCCTAATGAAAGGTATTGATATCAACTCAAAAGTTGATAGAAAAGAACAAAACCTGTAGTTTTAAGAATCCTACAGGAAAGACGTAATGAACCCAGCTAGCCCAAGAGCTATTTTGCCATGCTGTAAAAGCTACAAATTACAGATGGATCTCCTACCTCATGCAAGCACATGCTGAGAAACACCCTCAAAATTTTACTATATATACGATTTCCTCCACTGTCCTCTTGAGTTCTTCCACACTCCTACACTTCTGGCCTCACCATGATTGCATATACATTCTTGCCTTTTCTAAACTCTTCCCAAACTTTCTTGCTTTTGATCCTTAATTCGTTAATAAAGTCACATCTGACTTTGAAGCACAATCTTGACAGTGTCTACACAGAGTTAACACTTCCTTTATGGAGGCAAAAAGTTATAAGGACAAGAAATTGCAAAAGTACAAGACTATACCCCTGTGTATTTCACTGTGTTTTCGTCTCACTTGTATCTGTACGATAGTTGTCATTTTGGACACTCAGTTCTTCAGAACACACTCTCGATCTTCACAAAACAAGAAACCTCCTCCATGACACTGGCTTAACATTCAGAAATAATTATTGTCAAACACTCATTAAGAAAATAGCCATGGAAGTTAACAACTGATTTTTCTTTGACTATTCTGCTCTGACCAGCTACTACAGCACTGAATGTATTTGCCAAACTTACCCAATTAATTTCAATATACCTTGAATTTTACCTTTGTTTCCAGCTGACATTAAAGTGCTTGGACAAGTCTTTCAAGATTGCACCATATTGTCTGCCTAAGATCAACACAACACAAATTCAAACGCTGCCTTTGAAATAAATGCTTGACGATAATAAGCCAAAACATTTGGAGTTTGAGGATTTTTCTCTCATTTTCCATATCAGACTAACCTTACACTGATATCTGGGGAGACATCTGACAGCAGATTTTTGCTGGTGGATTCTGACAGATTTTTATTTTTCCTCTTCTGGACTCAGACAATGTTCCTATTCATTTCTCACAATTCTGTCACCTCTTAAAATGTGAGACAAGTTAAAAGCTGTTCAACTTTCATAGAGAGCCCTTTTCCCAACACTTACCCACTAAATTAGAACAAAAACTGGAAGATAAAATAATAAATTCATTCAAAATTTCTAAGATTTACAATGCAATGACTTTTTTCATTCTTCTCCACCTCCAGGATCTGTGTCAAACACCTGTTTTTATAAGTCCTCTTGTTTTTCCTTTCCTTTGATAGCTATTGTTCATAAAAAAATAAAGCAAATGCATAATAATGATTTTGCAATCTCTCAAGCATTTTTGTTTTGGTTAACGTAACCTATTACATTTAGTCATGAGAAGAAACAAAAGAGAGTAAGGGATGTTGACTAATGATTCTCAAAGAATATTTCTAAGTGAAAAGGGTGACAATTTTTCAAGTCATGAGAAGATAATCCTTTACACAAAACTAGCAGGTAAAAAAATGCTTGGATTTCAAATTGAAATGCAGACATCTATCATAATAATTGTATATTTCTTGATAGTTCTAATTTTACTATAACTACTTAACTATACTATAGTTTACTTGTAGGAAACTACATACTATATGGTTAACTATATGGTATAGTTTAACTATAACAACATACACTTAACTATAAACTACTACTTTACTCCAAGTTCAATTCAAACGCACAGTTACTATGCATGACACTACAGTACTGCCATGTCCAGTAATAAACATTTCATAAAAACAAATATATTTCACTGCAGCAGCATTATATTTACAATACATGTTCTGTAAAATGTTCAGACATCCTGCTGATTTGCTAACATTACATTGAGCGTAGCAGTTGAAATCTTTTGTTCTTTGTTTAAAAAAATAAATCTAAGCTTACCAGAAAAAATTGAAATATTATTTTCATGCATCATTTGAGTTGTCACCTGGGCTTTTGTCTCAAGAACTGACAGAGAATATCAATGTGTTAATTGAAACAAGCAGTGTGTAATCCACAGGACATCTTTAGCATATGTTTCCTTCCAAGGGCTGACAAGAGCTGCTGACAAGAGCTTTCTTGGATTTTTCAGCACTCAAGTCTAACGTTTCCAGTTTCAAGCTAAAACTATGAGCACAAATCTTTCACTTGTATATAAATTATGGATTTTTCCCAGCAGTATCTTTCCATAGGAATCAAACAATATTATATCCATTTCGACACTTCAAAAAATAAAACAGGAGCACGGTAACATTGGTATGAAAGTACTGACAACCCCACCTTTAAAGCAGTATTTCTCTTCATAATTCTAAAGGCATAGAAAAATAAAATCAATCATAAACCTAGCTCCACGATAGAACATTCTTACTGATGAAGGAGAATGAGCTAGTGGATGTTACAAGGCAAAGCTCAATACTCAAAGCTATCATAATTTAAAATTAGACATAATTATCCTTAACAAAACCAGGCACTGTGGAAAGGGGCTTTGGAACAGCTGCTCCTCTTCAATTTAAATGCTCATTTGTTTTACATTGACCTAGAAATCAGTATCCTCCTAACCAAAAGCCAATTAGATAATAGTCTCTCTTTCAAGCTTGTAGAATACTGATTTTTTTAATGTCTTCAGTAGTGAAAGGCAAAGAAATAAACTGCAGATGATGCCATAAGTATACTCTGCTCCAATATGCACAAAAAAAAACACCACCCCATGACATTTCCTTCTCCAACCTTTCTGAAAGGTCAGACTTACAGCCAGGACAGGCAACCATTACTTCCTTGTGCTAATGTTTCAGCGCCATCTCAGCTTAGGACGTCCACAGAGTGCCGCAAGAGTGGCATGTGGGAAGAGCTGTTTGCTGGAGTAGCATCCTGCCATTCCTTCCACTGTAAAAGTAATGTGCCAAACTGACAACAAGGAACCATTACAAGCATTTCCAAAGCCGTCCCTCCAATCTTGCCCAGTTAGGTCACCAACATCAACATCTTCGGAAACAGAAGGATATTGTATTCTTTCAGTAGTGCAATATAAACAACCTGCTTCTCAAGCAACAGGATTAAAAGACACCCAGTTGTCTACAGATTCAAGTTTGTCTTTTTGTCACCTTGTTTCCACCCACAGTCCTCAGAGAGGTAACTCTACTCTGCTATTTTACCTCCACCCAGCTGGAGACAGCATCTCCCCCAGCTAATTGAGAGTTGTCAAATTCGAGTGTCAACCAGTGCTGCCAAGACACAGTAAACAATGAACTTTCTCTCAAAGAATGCGAGGGGGTGTCTCCTACTCGCTTCCAATTCTTATGAAATTGCAATTACAATTATTTTTGACATTTCTTCTTCTTTCTAAGCCTGCATTAAATAGGCCAGTGGCTTGGAAGTTACAAGGAAAGGAGGAACAATTGTGGAAACTTCTTTACCACTGCTCCACACTCCTGGCAACCTCGATCATTTACACCATTACATTCAATTTTGGTTAAAGCAAATGCCAAAAATACATATGCATCTGCGGATCTGTTCCAGCTCTAAAGAGACAAAATGATGATGAGTGCCAGTTTCATGACACTCAGATGCAAAGCTGTAAGATTTCTTGGTCTTTCTAAGTCACTGCTGCATCCCTAGAGAACATTCTTTCCATAAAAATAGTCTTTTCTGAATGCATCAACAAAAGAAGCTTCTCAGAAGACTAGTGAGTCTGACAGAATACAAAAAGAAACTAATTAATGCAGGAAACTACATTAGAAAACTAAGAATTCAATTCTACCAAAACATTAGGTCTTCATAGACGAAACACACACTGGCGATTGCCAACTGCAACGCACAGCTCCATGCTGAAAAGTAATCTGCTAGTGCAAAAGGGTGATGGTTTAATATTGAAAGGAGCCTTCTGACATTGCCAAAGTTATGAAGTAAACAAGCCTGTATTAACAGAACAATCTCACAGCAAAACACAGATCTGTACAGTGAAGGTGGAACTCAAGGGAAGGAACAACTCTTTCCACAATAGGTAAGAAAGCTGAACAAGCCCCACTCTCCTAACTTATCCTTCTGAAGTCATTGAAGCAGAAAGCAGCTAAATCAAAATTTGAGTTGCAAAGGACAAAATACAAACACAACAAGAGCAGAACAATTCTCAAAATCATCAGACATCAGCATTATCGGTTTACTGCAGTTTGCAGTCTGTCCTGTTTTCCTGAACGTCCCACACTGGCAGGTCCATTTTGCCCTCAGCATTGATTTCAAAACTTCTTGTACAATAGGAAGCAGACAGAGTAAAAAAGGCAGATTCCTACCCAGCCAAACAAGAGGTTTGAGGGCAGCTAGGATGATGTCCATTCCAGACAAAATATTTATTTTAATTTTGTATCAGCTTTTCCAGTTAAAGAAAAGGTAGAAGCAATAGCAATTGTTCAGATTTTTATGTAAAAGTAAGGTTGCAAATAAATCACTGCCATTTCCAAGAAGAGTCCTGAGGTGGTGCTGGATGGGAGAGGGTATTTAAATTACTGCCTCTGCTGAAAGACATGTAGATGCGAGACTTAGATGTGTTCAGAGCTCTAACTTGCTCTGAACTACATTTCTAAAATATATATCTCTAGAAAACAGTAAAACTTTCTGGACTAAGATGCTGTCAATCAATTTAATTTTAAGGATTTGTTAGAATCACAGAATCATAACGGATTGGAAGGGACCCCAAAAAGATCATCTAGTCCAATCCACCTGCAACAGCAGGATCACCTAGACTAAGTCACATAGGAACTCATCCAGGCAGGTCTTGAATATCTCCAGTGAAGGAGACTCCACAACCACCCTGGGCAGCCTGTTCCAGTG
>JAOXOE010030483.1:0-13019 GCA_028565055.1 Phoeniculus purpureus | reverse complement strand
CTGTTCAAGGCAGGATTGGACGTGGCACTTGGTGCCATGGTCTAGCCTTGAGCTCTGTGGTAGGGGTTGGACTTGATCATCTATTAGGTCCCTTCCAACCCTGGTAATACTGTGATACTGTGGTACTGTGATATACAACAGTTTAAATACTTAACTTCTTTATTCTGCATTTTTATTGTCATTTTGGAAGTGAGGACTATAAAATATCTACATCTAAATATCTATTCAGTGTAGTATTTGTTTAATGTAAAGTTAGCTATCTGAAAGCCAGACATCTAAATGCTCTAGTCATTTGTACTCGCTATAATTAGCACAGAAAAGCATGCATCTCCTGAGGGCGTTTCTTCCTTGGTACTGCTTCAAAACTAGGTGGGATAAACCACCCTCTGGAGATGTCTATCTGCGTCCATTAACTACAAAGGGAGCCTATTTTACATCAGCTTTATCTATCTGGAAGTTCAAGATCTAATGGAGCCAAGGATCTCCATTAATGAATGATGCTGCCAACCTCTACAATTAATTTCTGAAACAGATGGAATGAGACCCTGGCCCTGCTAAAATCGATGGCTACACAAACTTCAGCAGGGCCAGCACTGCTGCTGCCAGGTTCCAGTCTGTTTACATGTGCAGAGAACATCCAACTTCAATGTAGTCTTTCTCCTACTTGAAGAAAGACCGTGGTGTGTAAAGTTATTTTGCAAGTGCAGCAGGCTCCTGCAGATGCAGCTTCCTGAATCTAGGGAGAGCTGTAATCTGTGTAAAGTTTTTACTTTGCTAAAGTAGTGTTTGTTTCTTGCATATCATTCTTTGGTTATGCACTCTTAACAAATGCCTGAATATTTAATGCCTTTGTTGAGGTACTTAAAATACTGATAGGTCTGTAAATGAAGGCAAGAAGAAATGGCAGGCAAATAGAGATAACTGTGGCAAGCTTCAAGCAGAGGCTGAGCACAATTAGATGATGACACCTTTTTTGCCACAATAACAAATGAATTTTACCAAGCTGTGCATGAAAACAAAGTAAATTACTTGTTTCTTATCTTAAGGATGACAAATTCCTTTTTGCTTATGCTACTGAGAAAGAACGGACCCTGGCTTGATTTCTAGAAACTTCTGCTTCCTGTGAAGGGTGTTGATCACTGTGGGCAAGAGCAGATACCTTGTCTGACTTAAGGCTGTCAGAAGCAATAGTTAGACTTACGGTAAACAAACAGAAGGAGATAATGGACTTTTACAGTAGTGGCTTTTCTATCTGATTACTGAAGAAATATTGATGTCTTTACACGTACAGCCAGCACAGCTTATTACTTATATCTCAAAAATGGGGAAATGTTCTTGAAACACAGAAGATAGCAATTTCAGTTTAAATAAGAATTACTAAGAAGGAGCTTGGAGGAAGCCTGTTCACAGAAAGAATTGAACAGGTGGTAAATACCAACCTCAACAAAAAATCGCAACAAGAGCAGATGTACTTAATATCTTCTGAAGAAAGAAATAATCCAGAAATGGTTAGCTGTGCACTAGGTACCGAGATAGGTACAGTATTAACCAGAGATGGGTGCAGACTTTCTTTACTTCCATGTTGTTTTGTCCAGTAGAAATAGAGGAGCAATAATAAACTTGGCCCTTGTTCCCAGATGACCAGTGGTCTCTTAAGATGCATTAAGAAGTGTGTGGCCAGTATGTCAAGGTAGATTGTCCTTCTCCTTTGAGAAGGAAAGTATAAGAATAAACATTAGGAAACATTTGAACATAAGGAAAAACTTTTTTATGGTGAGGGTAACACAGCCCTAGCACAGGCTGTCCAGAGAGGCTGTGGAGCCAACTTCTCAAGAGATAGTCAAACTCAACCTGGATGTGTTCCTTTGTGATCTGCTCCAGGAGAACCTGCTTTGCAGAGAGGTTGGACTAGATGATCTCCAGATGTCTCTTCCAACCCCTACCAGTTTGCGATTCCATGATTCTGTGCTTGTGGCAGCTATACACTTATTCGTGACATAAGCAGCAATTAGTGTATGACCTTAAAGGTTCCAGTTCTAGCTCTCCTTAAGCAAGCTGAAGTTCACATGAACCACTCTACTTGAGGAAGTAGAAACCTAAAACAAAATGGCTCTCAGTATACTAATCTGTAAACACCTTAAGAACAAACTTAACATCTGACAGAAGGTGCAGAGGAGGCCAACAGCAATTGTACTTTCCGCAGAAGTCTTATTATGTAGGAAAAGTTTGCTTTTTAATATTTGCAACCACTAGGAGACCTCAATGGCAGGAAGTTTATATCATGTTTTTTGAGCTGATTCCCCTCTTTTTTCTGAGGATGGCCCTGCCTTTTGTTTAAGCCATACCAATGGTAACTCTCAATTTTCATGGTGTTATTTACCTTCCATCCTTATGCTAAGCTGTGTGCCCTGAGAAATTCAGGGCAGGTATAAGAGTCCTTTTTTGTTCCTTTCGTGTGGACCTTGGGAAGCTCTTTAATAGCCTGTGCTCCTCTGCAGCAGATTGCACAGGGTCAGGAAGGTCAGGATGATTTGCGAGCTCTTCCTTGTGCGACAAGTTAGTTTTAGCTGCAAATGCACTCAAATACCGTATTACGCGCTGATGGCTTTCTGAAGCTGTTCTACCCCCTCACCCTGAAGAAGATGGATAGTTCATGATCTGTGTCTGTGAGATGCCGCTGCTGTAGTCTGTCTTCAGCTCCAGCTCACATACCTCACCTCTGGGCAACAGCAGCGTGTAATTGATGTTCAGTATGCCTCAAGGGGTTAAAAGATTAATGCAACACAAAGGTATCCTGTAAGCTGCAGTTTTAAGGAGCTACACTCCGATCTGCAGTATTAGGTTTCATTAAAAGGTTAAAAAAAGAAGCTGTACCAGAATGTGTATTAGGACAGCAGCTGTGAGTAGTTGAAGGGAGTCATAACTTTCTGAAAGGTTTTCTGGCTCGATTATACAATTTCACCGTAAACCTCTAGTAGGATTATATTTGACAGCAATATTTTCTTTACTACAGGCAGTGAATAGCCATGCAACGATGGTTGTTATTTTAAGAATTTCAAAACAATTTATGTAATTGTAGGAATTTAAAACCTAAACAATCCAGAAGCCCTGATTTCCTGGTCTAGGTTATAGTAACTCCTTATGGCTTCAGCAAGGAGTCGCAATTGTCTGACGCAGAAAAATATCAACTCCAAGTGTATGTAGGCTTGTATGTACTGTCACACACACACACACATATATATACGATGTATATATATCCTCTCACCCTCAATTCTGAATGTTTCTGTAAATTATTAGCTCCATGAACAGTCTGTCAAGGACACTCATAATAGACAGTTAAATTGTTATTGCAGTGATTG
Source organism: Phoeniculus purpureus (assembly GCA_028565055.1). NCBI lineage: Eukaryota > Metazoa > Chordata > Aves > Bucerotiformes > Phoeniculidae > Phoeniculus > Phoeniculus purpureus. Next base: position 9,660 of record JAOXOE010030483.1, on the reverse strand, counting down.
TACGAAGGGCTGAGTAACACTAAACTTTGGATGTGAATGGATTTGTTCCTCAGTAACAAGCCTAGATTTCATATCAGATCCAGGCTTAACAATAGCAGTATAAGGCAAAAAAGAAAGAAACTCTTTTATGTATATTCTGTTTAAATTAAGTGTTCTACTTTTTAAATTAGATGTGTAGAAGTTATTTCACTGAAGCTGGAAATTAGGTTCACTGAAAGCATTTGGACATTAGCATAAATATCATAGAGGATGGTTAAAAAAAACATTAAGAAATGGCATGACCTGAATAAGCCATTAATATTAAGGCTGCAGTTTTGTAGACATTTAAACAATAGTGAACATCACCCTTCTGGCCTGTCTCACTGGAGGAGTCTTCCACAGAAAAAAATGTTTTTAGTCTCATCTGAATCCAGGCTCAATTTTAACTATTAATGTGTAAGAACAATGTCATCATAGAATCACAGAGTCATAGAATTGCTTAGGTTGGAAGACACTGTTAAGATCATTGAATCCAACCATTAACTTAACTGTACCAAGTCCATTGCTAAACCACATCCCTGAGCATGTCCATGTGACTCTTAAGCACATCCAGGGATGGAAGTTCACATCCAGTGTAAATTATTCAGATATAGCTGTTAAGTTCAAAAGCTGGTTTAGTGTATGTATCCCTGGTCTTCAGCCTAACAAATTGAAGCAAAGTCACATCCAGCATAAAAACCAAAGTTGATGAACTTTCAGCTCTCCCAGTAGATCTGTCCCACCTGTCCTTCTGGTCTGTAGATAGAATCCACATTTATATCAATGTGTAGTCTGGTTATAGGCAATTCAATACTTGTACAATCGAAGGGGTGTTGGTAAAATTTGTTGGTTTGAACTAAAAAGAGTTCCTATTTCCTTTCAGTATTTTCCATATATCTAGAATTTATTTTTGAGAACGTGTGATTTATTCAAAGAAATATTCTGTTTCAGATGTTTCCTTCTTTGAATTAGGACTAATTCTCTTCAGTGGTTCTAATTTTTGTTAAGTCTCTTCTAAGTGACTCCACAAGAGTCATTGAAAAGAGCCTCTTTTCAATGGCTAGTGTCTAAGGGGGACTCTGTCCATTATGGGGGACTGTCCCCTCATATGGGCAGACTCTGTCCAATCCAATCCGTGCGTTCCTGAATCCAGTTCCTGAATCCAGTTCCTGCATGCGGTTCCTGTCTGCAGACAGGAACTCATTCTGGTACCCCAGCATCTGCCCACTGCATCAGTGGTGACAGTGAGGTAATTGCAATGAGGATGGTTGAGTTTGTGTGTATTTATATATATTTTTCATTTTATTGTTACTATTTTTGTTAAAGCAGTTTTAGTTTTCCAATTCTGTAAGTCTCTCTCTCCCTTATTTTTTTTCTCTTCCCCTTTGGGAAGGGAGATGTTTTAGCAAAGGACACCTGTCATTTCTCTAGTGAGTGGCCCAGCCTTAACCTATGACAGGAGGTTAGAGGTATTGTCTTTACCCATTTAAGTATGGTGGTCACCCTCAAGTCGATTGAGCTTCTACTTCAGTCTCCCAAACTGACAGACTTGCTTGCAAGCTCCCCAGACATCAAAGTTCACAAGCACCACATGGTCTGATGTGTCAAAACCAACAGAAACAAGGCAGGAATCATATAACAAGTTGCTGGAAACAATGGTAGTTACACAGTAAGTTAATTATACAATTATCAGGAGATAACATGCCAGTGGTGATGTGAATTATATCGCCTCTGTAATACCAAGGGATATTGCAATCTGGACTCAATTGTTGTTAGCATTAAAAAAGCACTGGAATTAAAAAGTCTGAGAGGAAAAACTGTGGAGGTTGAAATACCTCTGAGAGGTAAGGACCACAGCGTTAGGACAAACAGGGATCTGGGTATGATCACAAATCTCACCTAATTTTGCCGCATAGTTTGCAAAACTGATTTTAAAGCGTCGTTTGCTGTGAATGACGGGCTACAGATTACACAGAAAATCTAAAAGTGATCTTCGGTATTAGCTGACTGTTGGCGCCTGACTTATTAGAGTTTAATTTTCTTTGTTCTCATTCCAAGAATCCATCCCATAAAATTGTATATTCATGCGACATCACCAAAGGACAGAAGCATAAACCTTAGTTTTATTTAAAGACATTAAACTCGACTTTACCACAGAGTTTAGTTTGACTGTAATGTTCAAGAACCTCTTGTTAGCCTGGAAGTCACTAGTGCAGAACGAAGCAGACTATAATGCTGTAAGGACTAGAACCACATAAAGCCTTTGCAAAAAACCCTGAAATGCTATCCACAGCATCAAGCTCATGGTACTACCTAAACGTGTTTTGCTGCACTTGCCAAAGATTTTGAACCAAATGCACTGTAGCTTGAAGTGCAATGAGGTAATAAGAATTAGAGTATCTGCTTCCCTTTGGTCTGATTAAACTTATATTGGAAGCTCTGCACTAAGGGCTGTTTATTATAATGGGTAGAAATTGTGCCCTACTTCACCTGAGGCCTGTGGGCAAGCAGTAATTACAATAAGTTAAATGCAAATACTTACTTTTTAAAAATATAATCTGTCAGATATTTTGTTGTGACTTTGTGGGAACACTTTCTGATAACTGGCAAACCTTTTGCATCCATTTTTGCGGTACAAAGGGTGAAAAGGTTGGCTTTTGATGAACGCATCACTCCGGAGCTCTGTGAGTCATAGCATCTGTAGAGGCTGTGTCTGCAGGAAGGATGGGTACAGAAAGAGCTGGAAGACACAAAAAGGAGCTCAACACAAGTCAAGGGATATCACCGTTTTTTTTCCCACAACCTCAGGGAGGAAGTTGGAAGGTGTTGAGAATTCGAGTGAGGAAGAAGACACATTACAGGGAAACATTACTTCTAAGGTGAAGAGACCATAGTGGCCTGTTTGTTCTTATACCAATGGGGGTTACAGTGCTACAGCTGTCACTGATCCTTTAGTCACCAAAATGATACAGTGGTAGTGGGAACAAAAAGTAGCTGTTGGATTTAAAGCAAAACAAAGGACACAACAAACCTTTGATTCCTACCTCTAGAGTTGCCATCAAGCAAAACTACTTTGTTAATATTTTATTGTTGTTAGTTATATGTACAGCAAGGGAACTACTGCAAGTGAAACACTGGAACAGACTGAGCTGACAGTAAGCTAAAACATGCCTAGGGCAACAAAGGGGTTTTTGTAGTGTTATGACTCTTTAGTTTCCACTTGTGATGAATAATGTGTCACAAGAGTCCCCAAACTCCTTTACTGATTACTAAGGTTGCTGAACAAATTATCTGGAAAAAAAAAAAATCCAACTTTGGAGTGACTATTTGGAAATTCCCATTGTCCTTTTGTGGAAACATCCATGCTCAGCTGATCTTTTGGATCCTTAATTCATTGTCCTTTTGTGGAAACATCCATGCTCAGCTGATCTTTTGGATCCTTAATTCATTGTCCTTTTGTGTAAACATCCATGCTCAGCTGATCTTTTGGATCCTTAATTCATTGTCCTTTTGTGGAAGCATCCATGTTCACCTGATCTTTTGGATCCTTAATTCAGCTATAGTCTATGCCTTCACTTTTCCAAGTGAGGCTGAGCTCCCAGAAAGAGAAATCTGTGTGTTTGGAAAACTTAGTTCTGTGAATGTCAAAAAAGCAACCCACCCCCCACCACCACCTTTTCTGCTCTGTCACAAATTGAGTAAACCTCAGATTTTGAGTCTTGATGGGAAAAGAGTGACTCTAACTGCTCTCCAGTGCAAGTGTTATTGGAAACGAAGGCTGAGACAGCTGGGGTTGTTCATACTGAGAAGATGCCAGGGAGATCTTCTTGCAGACTTTCAATACTAATAGGAGGCTTAGAAGATAGAATGGGAAAGATATTTGAGTAGGGCCTATTGCAATAGAACAAGAGGTTGTGGTTTTATACTAATGGAGGGTAGATTTATATTGGACATATGGAAGAAATTGTTTACATTGAGGGTGGTAAAACACTGGAATAGGCTGTTCAGAGAGATGCCACATCCTTGACAACTTTCAAGGTCAGGTTGGTTGGAGCTCTGAGCAACCTGCTCTTGTTAAGGATGTCCCTACTCATTGCTGAAGTTTTGGACTGGATGACCTATAAAGTCCCCTTTTAGCTCAAACTGTTCTATGGTTCTATAATAAACACAGTGGCTATGAAACAAACTAATCTAGCAATGCTAATCTGAGACTCATCCTGATGAATGAAGTCCAGTTATCTGAAGCCATAAGCAGTTAAAAATTGGCTTCCAGGCTGTGTCTCAGTTTGTTGCGAGGTTCAGTCCATGTGTCTTCATGACCTGTAATCCTTAATTTTCCATGCACTGTTACCTTCATTTTTAGATCCTTAGGTTAGATACAAATAGAGCTACATAGCTCATAGCTAATAGAGCTAAAACGTGTTTGAAAACTGAGAGCTCCTGTATTTCAACTGGTGAAGGACTTCAGGACTTTGTATTTTCTAGCTACACTGGATGACCTCATAAAAGATACTCTCTCACCTTACAGGTAATTGCCTTACTGATTTCTGTTGACATGATACAGTCTTAAACAAATGATGTTAACACCTAATAAACTGTCTTTTAACATATTTAATTGTAAAATACAAAGCCAAAATGATTCAAAACCTAAGAAAAAACCTGTCCAAAAAACCATCCAAAGTAGGTAGTTTCTATTCATTCATTCTGGTTACCCACAGGTAGAGAAACACTCATAGCTTTACAAAATATTCTTTATTGCCCAGTTGAGTTAGGGTGGAGAGAGGGACTAATCTTCAGTGAACAAAGTCAGATAAGCACAGATATCTTAAGTCTGTTCCATGACACTCAACAGGGAAACAGAGGCAGCTACTTTATCCTTTCTAGTGTTCTCACTGTCTCGCAAATGAGTCAAGAAATTAGCCAGTGTTTACCACTTAAAAACATATTGCTCATCCCTCTGTTTCAGGAAAGGTTTGGTTACATTTAATCCTTCTAATCTCTTGATTGTACAGAATTATTCGAAGGCATGTTGCCTTCCTCCCCACTGAACTCAGCCAACAAGACACTATCTGGTTTTTCCTGTAATCGGAAGTTAATGGGGACTATACAAACTGCTCCCTTCTCTCTACCCCATTCTTCTCCACCTCCCTCTGAGGCAATCAAACTGTGTAATCATCAGAGAGGCTAATCGAGACAACAGGATTAAGATCCAGAAGTTCACTGTAAGCCTCCACTGAATAGTTATCGCTAAATAGGCCAAGAATAGAAGCACGAGTGAGTCAGAAGTTCCCTAAGAAAAACACAGGTCAAGAGTGATAGAAGAGTGTAAACCTAGTTTTTGGTGGTTGCTTTAGCTTCTGTGTGAGGCTCTGGCTGCAACACTTGCTCCTTTTTTAAAGGACACAAGTGCTTTTAAATATTTGGTAGTTTCTTGTCCTGTTTTTTCGCTGTCCCATAGCATTTATTACAAGGTAAGGCTGTGTGTATCTAGTGTGTGTAGCCTGGCGGTAAGCTTGAGTGTGTGGAGCACAGCAGAAGATGTCTCGTGACCTGAAGCGAAAAGTGCATTAGAAAGGTTGGAAACCTTTGTGACGTGTAAGAAATAATGTACACAGAGCACAACTTGAGAAAGAAAGGAGAATCAAATCCTAGTTATTCCTATGTCTGAGAGAGTGAATCCGTGAGGAATGGTAGTCTTTATAAAATCATTGCTTAAGCATGAAAAGATGAGCCCTGCGAAGGAGCTTGGAGGAACAGAAGGAAACAAAGGATCCACACAGGCTGGGGCAAATGGATTTCAGCTGTTCCTTGCTGAAGATATTAGAACTAAATAGCAGTCTGGAGTGCCAGAAAATCCTTATAAACTTATTTATTTATTTATTTATTTATTTTAAAGAGAAGGCACATTTATAGTTGGCTATACTTCTGAAAAAAAAGGAAGTATAAAATCTTTTTTAAAGAGAAACCAAAGATATAACATTGTTCTTTAATCTTAACAGGCCATGCTTGTATGCATAGACACATACAGATGAGTAGATCTTGAGAGAGAGAGAGAAAATGGTTGGGAGTTATGTGTGTCTATTTGTGTGAGAATATGAATGTATTTCATGTGAGTGCAAGATGGATGGACAGTAGTTGGTAATGGGGCAGTGGTAAACCTGTTGGTCAGACACTGATTAAAAAAATGCAAATTTGTTTGTTTTTTCTTTAACTAGTAGTTTAAAAATGTTTTAGTTTGCAAAGAAATTCAACGAATTTGCTAATTTAACGCTAGGGAGTTTTATTTGCAACAATCAACTATTTTACTGAACACACCTGTTATGGAGCATTTTGCCAATGTGCTATTATTTCACTCATTTCAATACATTCGTTACACAAATATCAAGAGGGAAGTGCCTGGGCTGTTAGGAAACTACAGAGTTGCTGTACTAACATGCATAGACAGAAGAGAGTATTATAGGCTCTGCTGAGCATTCCTCAGAGGTGTTAACGACTTTAAGCCTGTCAAGAATGTCTCCAGCTTGTACAGCAAAGACAATTCAAGGGTTTAATAAAAAGGTGTAACATTTCCTACAGGTGAGCTCAAGTGATCAAAGGACATAATAGAGCTTTTGTTACTTCATTCAAAGAATGCATTCTGGAGTTTAACCTTTGCTTTTGATGTAATGTCATCTTTGAATGCTAACAGCCTTTTCTAGGAAGGATTAAGTTGTTTGAAGTGTTTTTTTGGTCTTTATTTAGGACCTGGCTTTGGAAACTAAAGAAAGTGTGGAGTAATGTGCGATAAATCATGGAAAGGCTTTAAAGAGTAACATCTAGAAGAATAACTAAGACTCCTAAAGGAGAGGTCAGGATGAGATGATTGAGTCTGATCGTACTAGGTTTATGTTCAACATAGATGTCGAGAGTTCATTCATATAAGAGAACTTTCTGGGATGAGAATAGTTGTGAAAGGGCTTTTTCACAATGGTCCATTTTTGTGTATTTGCATTTTCATTCTGGCATTAAACTTGCAGCACAGGAACTGGATGAACAACCAGAAGTAGATAATAACAGAAAAACTGAAGCTATACAGGCCCAGTGTCTTCTTCAGCTCTTTGATAGATCTGTCTGTTCCTGCGGTAGAGAAATGTTGTATTCTTCTGAATGCTCACAGGTTTCGTCTCAGCATTTCTATTAATCCTACGAAGCTGATGGCTGTGGCCACTGATGGCCTAGCAAAAAAAACTCGTTGTATTTGGGGTGGTGGATATGGATGGCATAGCTGGCAGTGAAGAGTGACTTTGCCATCTTGTTTTAATACCTGTTTGAGTCTGTGGTCACTGGCAGATGCAAAGGTAGAAGTCGTAGCATCCCTGGGCATGCCTGATTTGGCACTGGTCCCAATACACACTGCCAGTCTTTTCCACTCAGGAAAATGCAGCCCAGCAAGCAGAGCACCGTATTTCCTTATGCTGTGCTGGTAGAGGGTAAAGCACAGACAAAGTAGGGCAAAACTTGACTTTAAAATAAATTCAGATGTGATGCCATCTAAGATGAAGCAGATGTGTACAGAAAAAATGAACAGAAGTGAGACCAGGAAAGATGCTGGTACTTTGTTTCTGAGTAATTAAGGTAGATAGGCAAGGATGATTAATTCTAGTAGTTATTATCAATTAATCAACTGACTTGGCCTGGAAGTACCAATATCTCCATCCTCTGGCATAAGGTGATTCAGGTTGCCTTTCAGGAGCAGCTGCCTTAACAGAGAAAGAAGAAGGCTATAGGGGATTACCAAATGGTTTTAGGGGTGGGTGGAAGTTGTGCAAAAACTCAGAACTGTCTTCACATTGTGAAGCAACTGCTTGGGCCAGAGGTGGGCAATTGTTCCAGGTTACTGGGGCAGACTACACCTTCAAGCTCTGAAACAGAATGGCATGGGAGCAGGTAGCAAGTAGGTACCTTTTAAGAAAGCTCTCCCTTGCCTGATTTTTGTTTCTCCCCCAACTTTCCAACATTAGAGAGCTGATGGAGTGCCTAGGAAAACCACAGTAAGAGACACATTGCCTGGAACAACAGCACTGTGGTAAGTTTTAAAGTTCAGAGTAAGAAGCCTTCTCTCAGGTCTTTGCACTCAGTGAGCATCTCAGTTTGGCTACCAAATAGTGGCTTACAGCTGACACTGGAGCTTCCACTCAGGCTAATAGGTCCCTGCTTATGCATCAATAGCTGTCCATTGCCACCTCTCCAATGTGTTTCATAAATAAGCAGTGGAATTTATTTGTGTCTTTGAAGTATTTATACACAAATGGAACACAGATATTGGTCTCCACACTGCTGGCTTGAGAAAGTGTGAGCTGCCTTGTCAGGGCAACACAGAACTGTTGAGGCACTGCCATGGGTGGAAGGGACGCTGAGGAGACCTGAGAGAAGGTCATAGGTAAAATGCAGTTCTGTTCAGACAGTGATACAACAGAACCCTTCACAAATACAACACTAAAAAAGTAGTCCTCCTGTGACTGCATTTTTCCTTTCCTTTGGCTCTGTTTCCACACGATAAGAATGAGCTCCAAGGGAAGGGTTTTAGGCTTTTCTGGAGCTGGATTGTATATTCAGACTTGGTAGAAGAGTGCTCCAGGACTTTTTCAGGCAACACAGACTAGAAACAAGTGACAGAAGGACTGAAATAGGGAAAGGAAGACACTGTGTGATCCTTCTGACAAGTGCAAGTGAGGTTGTTCATGTGCATGCATTTCATCTCTTGGGGGAAGTCAAAGGTGAAGGGATCCAAAGGAACTGTGCTGGGCATCCAGATGTTGCTCTGTGTCCTACTCCATTTTCTCTGAGTGATAACATGAAACTTTTTACTGTGGCCTGCCTCAAATCAGAATGATGTCACATAACCTTTGTGTAATAGAGTAAAATATTCCAAGAGAGAAATATTTTTCAGGGAGTGAGGAATTAGGAACATTTCATACCTGAATACAGTCACTGTGTGTAATATTTTAAGGAATGTATATGTACCTATAGGTGAGCATGAGTCATTCAACAATCAGTTCAGTAAGTATTTAGGCAGCAATCATATTTTTATCATGCACTGAACTTTTCCCAGTTCTGTGATTCTGTTCCTGTTCATCCAGGATTTGGACTGAGATTGGTGTTCCTCCACTTAGATACTGAATGTCTTTGAGTACACTCACACAGACAGGAGCAACAGAAAATTGTGAGGGAGGAGGGAGTTATATATTCAAGGAAAAATTTAAGATATGTGCATGTGTAGACAAATATTAACATGAGAAATAGATTGAAATGTAGCCTCTCTAACCACAGAAACATAATTTTCATAATAGATGGGAAAGATGAAGAAAAATCCATTTTCTTCTGAAGGAAGAGGCTGCAGGAGATCACTCTAGAAGTCTCCATATTTCCTTTGTCAACACCTGATGGATTATTTGCCAATGCAGATATGCTGAATACCATGGCTTTAGAGAAGGAGACTCCACAACCACCCTGGGCAGCGTGTTCCAGTGTCGCCCTCACTAGGAAGATGTTCTTATATTGATGTGGAACTCATATGTTCCAGATTACACTCATTGCCCCTTGCCCTATCACTAGATGACATTGAGAAGAGCCTGGCTCCATCCTCCTGACACCCACCCCTTA
>JAOXOE010030482.1:0-13019 GCA_028565055.1 Phoeniculus purpureus | reverse complement strand
GGGACTTCACCAGACTGCCATGACTTTTGGAATAGAATAGAGAGGGGTTTAGCAACCTCATCTGCCAGTTCTCTCAGGACATTGGATGTATCCTGTCTGGTCCCATGGACTTGAACACTTTCAGGTCTTTCAGGCAATCTCTGCCCCATAGAGCTATGTGTTTTATCAACAAGACTCTTTCCAGAATTTTGATGGTAAGTTAAACCTATGAACAATTTCATTTGAAGCAGGATCAGCTGGAAATTTCTGGCACAGATAACATCAGCTTTTTCATTAATATTGTGCAGTGTTCAAAATGTTACTTTTTAAGAGTATTTGCAGAATAGGTCCAATGGGCTATCGCATCACCTAAAGTTGTGTTAATTTTCAATTTATTTTGACACATTTTTGCAACGCACCACTTTGAAGACGGTGTGTTGTTTAGCAAGTATATATTCATTGTGAGACATAAGATTTCTGACCTGAGATACAGATTTCCTTTCTGATTTCAGCATTAAAATTTTACTGTCATTTTTGTGATAAGGGGAATTTTTTTATGCTATTAAATAGCAATCTGACATTCACCTAGAGCCTTAAAACTGAAATGTTATCAGATGGTTGTAAGGACGTATTGATGATGGATGAAACATAGAAGACTAAACTAACCTGTGCATTACTGTTCTTATCTCTGACACTGAAGACAACACAATTAATCTAATGGCAAGGTCAGCTAAGCTATTCCTGGCATCTCTTTCAAACTCTGTGCTTAAACTTAATGTAAAAAAAAAACCAAACTAGTAGTTTAGGACAGCAGGCTGTGAAACTCACAGACGGGGGAATGACTCAGTGAGAGGTTTTATATGTCTGCTTTTCACAGTGGTTGCAACACTTGAGAAATCTCTAGGACGAAAAGTGTGCCTCTCTCAGCTAACACAAGTCTTGGTCAGTGAAGAGCAATGTTAATTAGAATTTAGTCGAATGAAATATCTGCTTCTATCTACAGAGAAATCTTCTAACATCATCCTTATTTTACACATAGACATCAACATGTAAATAAAAAAATGTTCAGGTCACCCCCTCTAAACATTCTCTGTTTATAACAAACCTCATCTTTATCAAAGTGAGGACAGAACATATTTGAATGATTTGATAACTTTCACACACATAATGGCATAGAATAAATTTTGTATTCTATTTTGCCACCTTTGCAAGAAAGGTCTAATGCTCTCCTTTACAAGAAAAGTTATACTTTACAAGGGCTAGAAACACAAGTGCTTGTAGTGTTCTCAGGAGTGTGGATTAACTGCTGGAACAGAAAAATCATCCTCTTCTCCAGCCCTGTGGTGTTGCAGTAGTGGGACTGCTATGGGATATGAAATATGCAACTATCTCAATATTATTTCAGCAATACCATATTTATCCTTTGAGTGTTCTCATAAGGACACTTGTTTAGAGCAAGGGAGATAGGCAGAAGTGCTGCACTAAGGAATGAGAAGTTGGCATTTTGGAAGAACACTGTAAAGAAGAGGTTGAGTAAATGCTTCTTGCATGCAATATATGACAACAAGCATGTCCACCTTAATCTGAGTCTCATTCATTTTGTGGAAATAAAAACCTCTGCCAGAACGTGTTCTACAGAACAAAATTTTACAAGGCTAATCTGAATCCTTATTCTCCTTCTCTGGGCCTTCTAGCTGGGATGTGGTAGATGTGTTTCCTGAAATGAAAAATTGTTGGAATATAGGTTGCATAAGAACACATGAGGACGACAAAAACTGGTTCAATCCAACCTTCCATCTGGCCTAGTGTTGTATCTTAAACAACAGTCATAGGAAAACAGTCCGGAAGTCTCAGAAAAGGCAAGCATATGTGATCCTGTTTCCCTACTCAGTTCCACAATTCTATTCCAACTCCTGGTAGTGAAGGAACTTTTTCTTTATCTGTGTTAAGTCCTCTGCCTGGTATAGTTCATCTGCTTAGCAACTTAATCTTTCTTCCAAGTATTTTCCAGTATCCCATCCTAGTAGAGCATAGTCCAATTCTGGGTTCCTTAGTGTAAGAAGGGCAAGGAGCTGGTGGAAAGGGCATAGAAAAGAGCTATAAAGATTGTTAGGGAACTGTAATGTGTTTTGTGAGAAAAGGCAGAGGGACTTTGGCTTCTTTAGCATGGAGAAAAGAAGACTGACTGGGTATCCCATAAATGTTTATAAGTATCTACAGGGTGTAAGGAAGAGGAGGCCAGATTCTTCTCAGTGGTGCCCGGCTACAGGACAAGGAGTAAAGGGTACAGACTGGAACACAGGATTTTCCCTTTAAGTATGAGGAGAAGCTTCGTAACTTTGAAGGTTGCTGTGCACTGGAACAGGTTGCCCAGAGAGGTAGTGTTATCTCCTTCTCTAGAGATACTTAAAATTTGCCTTGCTGCAATCTTGTGCAGCCTACTCTAGGTGAATCTGCTTTTGAACAGGGGTTGGAAGGAACCTCAAAAAATCCTCTAGTCCAGCCCCCAAACCACTCTATGATTTTATGATTCTATGTGAACCTATTTCACGGTGATGTCTTTTACATTGAAATACCACATATCTAATATTTTTAATTTATTTTACTTCTTTGACACATTATTTGCTTTAACAACTTGACACTTATTATTTGCATTTGATGTTCCCTGGATCTTGTACTATGAAGGTTGGTACACTTGTGGTACACATTGTGGTGCACATTGTGATTCACTGACATTCACCACTTAATTTATGCATTACTCAGAACACCAGGCAATGGAGCCTTTTTAATCCATTATTGTCACATGCATATGTAAACCAATGTGGACACTAAAACCAGTCTGATAATTAATTCATTAAAAAATATCAAGTTTTTTCCTTTAACTAAAAGGGAATTTAGAAAGTTTACTTCAGCTGCAAAGATCTTCATTACGGATCTATGTAAATTAAATGTGAGCAGAACCCTTACTAACTACTCTTACTAAGCAAACTGATATTAACTTGAAGTGATGATAAACTTCACTATCACCAGTACCCAAAGACATTTATATGATGAATTTATCTGCAGTAAAATTGTCTGTTGCAACCAACAATTTATAGATATGAATGTGTTGTGTCTTTTGGGTCACGACATATATCACTAAGTGGGTGATTAAGGCTACGTGTATAGTTAAACCTTAAAATACACCTTTGTAGTTTCTTTTTTGCTAAATTCTTGGGTTTTTCTGAGTAGAGTATGTGTTCTTGAGTTTGGGAAACACATGCCTTCTAACAAGCTTGACCAACCGCTTTTGATTCTCCTTACACATCACTTTCACAATCTCATGTAAAGCCAGGTTTCAGGGTAAAATAACATGTTTCTGCTGCTTGTGCTCATAATTGCACTGTTTTTGGTGTCCCTAATTTCATGCATTGTAACATGAAAGGATAGTCTACACTAATCATCCGTTCAGTTTGCAATTTTATAAACCTCATTCAGGTGACAGCTCATGCACTGAGTTCTTTATTTGAGATGCAGCTCTTTCATGCATTTGTACATTAAAAATTAGTAAAAAAGAAGACAGCAGAAAAAAGACATATTTTATGTTCTCATTAAAATTTTTATAGATTTTTTGAGAAACCTTCATCTTATTTTATTATTTCAAGTTCGTATGCATAGCTTTTCATCACGTTTTTATCAGCAGTCAGTAATTTTAGAACATTCTGCCACCATTCATACTACCTCTTGCTACTGGATGACTTTGTATGTACCAAGACACTAGAAAGCACTGTGTCTGGAGTGCTTAGAAGACCGAAAATTCAGGTCAGTCTCAAACTGTGAAAATAACAGTTTACTAAATTGACATCAATAAATACCACACATTGAAAATAATTAGCTATTACACATTGTTAATCATTATCACTGCATTCTGGAATTAATTCTCCCTCATTATTGTCCTATACCAGCTGCGAGTAGGGAACATCACAGAGTTGATGCTGTCTGTCTAGCATTAATGGGTATGGTCTGCGATGTTCTTATTCACTGAGCAAAATGTGTGCTCCTTCTGAGGTTTACTCCCTACTTCCACTTCCCCATACTTTAGAGTTTGGTCCCTTCATGAGAAAGGTAAGTCTCTAGATAGTCTGCAGCTCCTGACCTCTGTCCTGGGGCTGCCTGGGGCTTTCCTGGACTACAGAAGGTGCCTTGTTCTCTTGTTTGGCTTTTCACATCCTTCTTCATCTCTTCTATTCCCCCCTTATACTTCTCCTTCCTTGATATCTTCTAATATTCTAAAACCAGTTTTTATCCAGCTCTCGAGTATACATTCAAAACCTCACGAGATCTTTAGCCCAATCTGCTTCCCAGAGAAGGGTCAGCTCTGAATTCATGCCACATTGCTCAGACAGAAGTCCAGGCATATCTTGAAAACCTTTAAGTACTGATAAAGCAAAACCTCACAGGGCAATCTGCACCTTGTTTAACCAAGGGGGAAAGTGCTTGTCTGATACTGAATTGTTTAAGTTCTCAGGGCCTCGTTGGTTTTAGTGTCTGCTAATAGTTCTAAGATCATGCACTAAAAGCATACCATAACAATGGAATGGGTGAGGACACATAGAGATGGAATCTTGGATTAGCTAAGCAGGATTGGGTCTGGTTTGTACTTGGGTGGGAGACAGTCGGGGTACATCAGGTGCTGTAGGCTTACTCTGCTCCAGCAGTGTGGGGGTTGGTCTTCTGAGGTCCCTTCCAACCTGTAACTTTCTGTGATAACAAGAGTTAAATGCTGTCGAGCTCACACAGCCAGTTGCCCTGCCAAGTTGGTAGCAGAAGGCTGGGGCTGGGGCCTTGCACAGTCAATATAAGACACAGCTAGTACAATGACTGTGGCCCATCACTGGCAATGATGTTAGTATTTTTGGGGTTGCTGGATATAGAATAAATACTAGAAGGACACAATAATTTGGCTACATGATTGGTTTTTTTCATCCAGAAACATCTTGTATGTGTTCTGCTCTTGATTTCCCAGGGTCTTGAAACACAAAAAACAAGGACATACTGATAGTAAAGAAAAATGGTCAGTTTTATTCACAAAGAACAACAATGGTTAGGAAAAAAAGAGAGATGGAAAGCAAAATAAAACTATGAAGCACCGGCAAATGGATTCACCCCACTCTCTGGGCTGTCCATGATTCATCAGCAGCCTCCTGGAAACATGCAAAATCCAACAAAGTATTCCACCCTCCTCCCCCTGGCAGGGTCTACCCAGCCAAAGGGAAGAGAAAAATAATGGATAAAGGGTTGTCTCCAGGCACACACTCCTTAGAAGCAGCAAATGCCCACATGGGAGTAGAGAAGGAAGGTTAAAAAATATGACAAAGATACAATAAGGGCAGGAGTTGTAATGAGTAGGAGAAAAGAAGGAAAAAAAGAAACAACAAAAGAAAAGGAGAAAATTAGTATGGGGATAATGTGAAAACCTAGCCAAGATTCTGCTCACCACATCCATATTTACATACCTAAGTAATATTGATGCAAGGTAAATTTTGATTAGGTATTAGGGAAATTTGTATTCTCTGAGGATATTGAAGCACTGGCACAAGCAACCCAACGATATCGTATAGTCTGCATCAT
This sequence comes from Phoeniculus purpureus, assembly GCA_028565055.1. NCBI lineage: Eukaryota > Metazoa > Chordata > Aves > Bucerotiformes > Phoeniculidae > Phoeniculus > Phoeniculus purpureus. The sequence goes on along the minus strand of JAOXOE010030482.1, from coordinate 7,430 downwards.
AGAAAATACTCAGAATTGAGTGGATCAGTCCTGAGCACCTGCACTAACTGGATCTGGTTTTTGCATGGACTTGAAAATAGTGGACCCTTTTGGATCCCTTCTGATTTTAATAATGTAGGTGTTCTGTAGTAGTACATGCCTGAAAATCTTTTATTTTCTCCACTGCCTACCTTTATATTTGCCATAAATTGCCTTTCCTTTTTCTTACCATAAGCTTTTTATCCTTTTCAGTGCTAATAAATATTGCTCCATTGGAAAGGGAAAAGCATTTGTAATGTATTAGCTGCCCAGCAAAGTCACATAGAATGTTTATTTCTGTAGCTGGAGTTTAATTTCCAGGTTTCAGCTTTTCAGAAACATCTCCTTTTTTATTCTATGAAAAGAGTAATTTGCCATTGCTTAGCATAGTTATGATTTAAAAAACAGTACTGTGCAGAAAAAACCCCACAGTTGTGTTCTATTATTATCTACTATTATAAACTTCAGTGGAAGTTTGGATTGCATGTGAAATGTAGGATCAGATCTTTTGTGTTGTGTTTGATGACATTGTTAACATGCACAACTAGTTTTATTGTGTGCACTCACATTGTAACAGCAAATAAAATGCAATTTATTGTCAGAATTCACATTGCACAGATGCAAATTGTAGTCTGTCGAAGTAAAGTACTTTTTCTTTCTTGTCATGGTACTTATCTATGTTTGTCAAACAATGTAGTAAGTCGATTTAACAGAGTGAAAAGTACTTAAAATACAAACCAAATATGGCAGACCATTGTTAAAACAATTTCTACTAGGCACATTAGTTTATGTGCAGAAAATCTTTTTCATTGTAAATCCTTGATTCAAGAAGTCAACAAGTGTGTTGTTCTAAGATTACCGAAAAATATGCTCTATCTTAACATAATAAACATCAACACAAGATTTTCAATATCACAGCAGCCTGACACTCTGTAAACAATATACAAACTAAAGAATATGGTTGTGAAGGAAGAACTCTAATCATGCCTTATCTTACCAATTGTCTGCTGTCCACTCATCTGCCCTCTCATTATCACTCCTCAACAAGACAGAGGGGACAAAATGACATTAAAATTAGCATTTAAGAATAAAACAGACTTGCATTTCATCAATAGCTTGGATATTTACTTGCTTTTTTAAATGCTGTGCTTCTCTTGGTTCTTCTCCCTCTCCCCTAAGTATCTTGCTGTACATTTGAATAGTTTCTTTTCTGATTTGTTATATTTTAATCTTTGTTTCAGAATTTTTAAGTAATCAACTTTGAAAGAAACTTAAAAAGTAAAGATGCTAATTGCACCATGTGTATATATTTGTGTGTCTACCGGTAAAAGAAACTAAGAACATGAGTTTCTTTCATCTTTTAGCATTATGTTAGTTATTAATTGCTGTAAAATATCACAAAGAATTCAAGAGGGAAGTTTTAGGAAAAGAGGACAAGGAGTCACATTTTTTTGTGATCTCTGATACTGCATCTTTAATTGTCATTGACATATGAGTATATATTGAAAACAGCGACTTTTCAGTAATTAAGTTACAGGTAATCTAATGAATCTCCTCCTTTCTTTTTTTCTTTCTCTTTTTTCCAAAATAGAGGTTTTTGATTTTGAATGTTCAGCTTATTTAGCACTGTTCAATTTTATTCTGTTAGGGAAGAACAGAATGTGTCGTAAAGAATATCCATTTAATATTTCAGATTACAGAAAAAGACATGCAGAACAGCATTTCAGCTGAAAATCAGATAAAATATGTTCTGTTTAAGAAATGTCTTCCTTTTCGTGAAAAAATAACAAAACATTTCTGCTGCATCCAATTGTCCTTTTGTTTCCTAAAGTAGACAGTGTTGCCTGTATTAAGGCTTATAAAAGAAGTGTGGGGATAAAGGTATTACATAAACTATATTCAGAGCAAGTATATAATACTACGTCAGTCCACCACACTCTATATCACTTCTATGCTGAATTTGATTATTTTAATGAACTTTTTTTAGAAGAGAAGTTGTGTTAAAAAGTACAAGCTCTCTCTTATATTCCAGCTTGAAAATCTAAATGAGTACGGTATATCTGTATTACAAAACATTATAGAATAATGATAATTTTCAGCTCTTTATCTTATGTACTCTATTTTGCAGTTGTTCACTAAGTAAAGCAAAAAAAAAAGAATTGTTTTCTCCACTAATAAGTTTTCTTAATATCTACCATTCATGAGCTATAAATCCGTTTGCCTGTTCTTTCCTTAAAAATAAACAAATGACTGAACATAACAATGTAAATCTGGCTATTGGAAATACAGCACAGGAGAGGGTAGAGGAAAGATGCTTCTTGTGAGTGGGGAAGGACTAGCAGGGGGTGTAACAATTGGAGGCCATCTTCAAAACAACAGAATTTTCAACTCTCAAGAGAAGTAAGCAGTGGGGGCAAGGATTAAGGATCAGCAAAACTGCTACCTTAAATGTCCAGAGGGCAGACTTTGACCTGTTTAGGAGACTGGCTGACATTATCCCATGGCAGAGAGTCTTGAAGGGTAGAAGGAGTCTGAGAAGGCTGGACATTCTTCACGATGTAGGAGCAGGGCATCCTGGTAGCCCATAAAAGGAATCATTGAGGAAGAATAGAGATCTTTGGCTGAAACTCAGGAAAAAAAGAAACACTACAGCCTATAGAAGAAGAAACAAACCACTCAGGAAGGCTACAAAGATTTTATGTGCAAAGACAAAATTTGAAGTGCCAAAGCACAACCAGAACTCAAGCTGGTTAATGTCATAAAAATAAAATGAAAAATATTTCTGTAAATACATTAACAGCAAAAGGAGAGTGTTCTGGATTTGGTGAAATCATGTTTGCTTATCGTATTCCTGCATCAAACTCTCTTCTAGCATGCAAGGAGTTAACTCTTCTCAGCTGCAGGGAGGTTTACTTTTCCCTCCTGTGCTCTGTGGCTCTGTCCCAAGGGCAGGGGGGGCAGAGGTTAGTGTGTGATGCAGAAGTGAAGGGGCAAGATGGCTGCCACAGGGGACAGGTTGAGCAGGTGGAGTGGGACAGACAGAGTTTGGGGTCCTTAATTGTGGACAGGGTATTCCTTTTCCCCTCTTTTTGGTACTCCCTCCCTGTTTGTGTGTCTTGGGAGTCTGGTTTCGATTTCGTTTTGGCCGATAACACACTGCAGCCTGTCTGTCCTTCTGTGGCTGCCTGGCCCTCTTCTGCTTCACACCCCTCACATCCCCACACATCCTCCTTTTTTCGCCTTCCCTTTTTTAGTTTTCTTGTTTATCTTCCTCTTATCTCTATCCTCTCCCACAAATTTTCCGACTGATGCCTAGGAAATACTTAAATTGAATATTTAAGTTTTGCTTAGGAGACTTCCCAGTCTTTCCTTTTTATTCCCCCCTCATCCGTGGCTTTTAGCATGTCTTAGCAATCAGGGGTTATCAAGTCTGGGTGGGAGGAGGGGTGGACTTGAATTGAGGAAGAACATACTTTTTTTCCCCCTTTTTCCCTTTTTCTTTCCCTTTTTTTTTTTTACTTAATAAAATCTTTAATAAAGTTGAATAAAGTTGAATATTTCTAATTCCAGTTTTTGGACATATGTTTACTTTACTTTACTTCTTTCCTCCCCCTACAGGGGGTGGGAGGACATTTCCCTCTGCACCTTTGAACAGATTACAATCTTGTGGGCTAACCTGGTGATGAACCACGACAGAGGGTGAAGGAAATTCTCCATCCTTTATTGTATGCAAGGAAAATAAATATTGTATGCAAGGAAAATGTCGTCTTTGATAAAAAGACCAGTTGCTCCCTCATTGCCCAGCCCCCTGATCTGGATGAAAGGAATGGGAGCAGAATTATAGCCCCATAATTCAAGGGTGAACGATCGTAATCTATTGCATCACGCAAGTTTATGAGGCTGGTTTATGAGGTACTGAGAGAGCTGGCAGAACTGTTACCAAGCCAATATTCATCATTTATCAGCAGTCCTGGCTAAACAGGGAGGTCACAGTTGACTGAAAGTCAGTAGATATAATTATGATGCCCATCTACAAGAAGGGTTAGAAGAAGGATCCAGAGAACTACACACCTGTCAGTCTGACCTCAGTGCTGGGGAAGGTTATGAAGCAGGACTTCTTAAGAGCCATCATATGACTTGTACAGAACTACTAGGCTATCAGTTCCAGCGAGCACGGGTTTATGCAAGTCATTTCCTCCTTAAGTAAACTAGAATCTAAAAAATCTAAAGTTCAGGAAGGACTTTAACACTATTTCTCACAGCATTCTCCTGAAAATCTTGCTGCTCTTTGCTTGGATGCATATACACTTTGTTGGATAAAAAAAGATCTGAATGGCTGAGCCCAAAGAGTGTGGTGAATGAAGTTAATAACCATCGGTTAATTACCCTATTGTAATTTGAACCTATTCCTTCTTGTTCTATCACTAATTGCTTGTGAGAAAAGACTAGCATCAATCTCTCCACAATGTCCTTTCAGCTAGTTGTAGAGAGTGATGAGGTGTCCTCTTAGTTTCCTCTTCTTCAAGCTAAAGAGTCCCAGCTCTTTCCATAGCTCCTCATAAGACTTATTATCCAGGCCTTTCACTGGCTTCATTGCCCTCATCTGCACTCAATCCAGAACCTCAATATCTCTCCTGTATTGAAGTGCCCAAAACTGGACACAATACTCAAGGTGTGGCCTCACCAGTGCCGAATACAGGGAAACAATCACATCCCTGCTCCTGCTGGTCACACTAATTCTAATACAATCCAGGATGCTATTGGCTTTCTTGGCCACCCGGGCACACTGCTGCCTCATATTCAACCACCTGCCAGCTAGAAACCACAGATCCCTTTCTGCCAGAAAGGGTGGGTGTCAGGAGCACGGAGCCAGGCTCTTCTCAATGTCATCTAGTGATAGGACAAAGGGCAATGGGTGTAAGTTGGAACATAGGAGGTTCCATGTGAATCTATCTAAGGTAAGAATCATCATCCAATACATTCTTCATCTCTTCTTTTTGCATAGTAGTTAAAGCACACGAGGTTGTCATTTAAAATATATAGAACGTGTAAATTTCAGTGACGCAAATAAAAAACCACAATGCAATTTTTTAAAAACTCTGCTTCTTGAATTCCTCTTATTTAGTTGTCATGCTTCTTATATTTTCTTTACATATACTTTCTTTACATAGATTAAAATCTGTAATATCTTGAAAGTGTCAGCATTTTCTGTATCTCATATTCTGCATACTCTTGATTTTAATTTATTTGACATGTGGTGTCTTCATCATGTACAGTTGGGGAGTGTGTTTACATGTGGAAGGGTAACCAAAATAGAAGTTACTTAATAACTTCTTCATTTTTAGCATACAGTTCCTGAAGGAATTTGGATTGTTTAGTCTGAAGAAAGGAAGTCTGAGGGCAGACCTTATTGTTCTCTTGAAATACCTGAAAGGAGGTAGTGGTGAGGTGAGGATCAGTCTGTTCTCAAAATTAACATGAGATAGATCAAGAGGAAATATCCTCAAGTTGTGCCAGGGCAGTTTTGGATTGGATATCGGGAATAATTTCTTTACAGAAATGTTGTAAAGCACTGGCAGAGGTTTTCCAGGGTTGTAGTGGAGTCACCATCCCTGGAAATATTTGAAAGACATACCGATATAGTAACGAGGAACATGATTTAGTAGTGACCTAGAAGTGCTACATCAATGATTGGACTTGATCTTAAAGACCAATTGATCTGTGATTCTGTGATTTTGTTATTCTTTGTGGGTTTATATATAAAAATAAATTTGTAATTATTTAGTCACACTTATAGTTGAAAGGGTCTTGCAAAGGTCATATACTCAAATCCTCCTTGCAGTGAATAGGGACATCTCCAACTATACCAGGGTGCCCAAAGCTGTGGAAGCTGATCATTAATATTTCCGGGGCTACAGCACCTACCATCTCTCTGTGCAAACTGTTCCAGTGTTTCATAACTCCCATTTTAAAAAAAAAATATTTGTAGATCTGGTCTAAATCAGATCTAGGTCTAAAGTTTGAAACCATTACTTCTTGTCCTATCTCAACAGGCCTTGCTGAAAGGACTATCCCCTTACCTCTCAAGAGTCTCTGTAAACACTAGATGGCTGCAATAAGGTCTCCTTGGAGTCTTCTCCAGGTTGAAGAAAAAAATATATGTATTGGATATAAAAAGAAAACTTGCAGGCTTTCCTGAATTGATTTCTAAAAATGAATGGCACTTTTCAAGCCTTCAAGACCTGAATCAAAGGGGACAATTTTAACTGCATTGTACAAAATGAACAGAAATAGTGATATTGCTCTGTCTTGTGACTAGGTTTATGATGAAGAGGGAAAGTTAACCTGAAGGATTAGCTCCATGCTTGTTCTTTTGGTCATATGAAGCTGGCTTGGGGTTTTCTGAGATGAAAGGAAGGGAAGATTTTTAATTACACATCAAAGTTTGCAATGCTTTGGATTAAACCTTTATTGTACAAAGAGTTCTTTCTTTTGTTTGCCTACTCTGTTCTTGCTTTTCTCACTTTCTTATACGAAAACATCTACTTGTGGAATGTGAAGTGAACCAAGATGAGTATAAAATACAGTTTAGTTTGTGTATTTTTCAGCAAGTTATACTTACTGCTCTGGTTCAGCATTCAAGTATTGATGTTCCTCTAGTGTTGTAATAATAAAAAGGAGACATAGAAATGAGGAGAGGACCAGAAACTTCTTTGTTGTTTCTGGTTTACAGATAGGATACGTTCCAGTTTAGTATATTGAAACAGTATAATTGTATTCCTATAGTATTCCATATAGCTTTTTTGTGATGCAAAATGTTTTAATTGTATTTCTCTAACTATGTTAAATGGTTCTATGTATAAATATTATTTACAGTACTGCCTTGAGCAAAGAAAGTTAGAATGTAGATTTAGAGAACTTGCTAATTTGTGCAACCTTTTCCGTAAATATATGACACTCTAATTTCAAATCTATTAGGTTTCTTCTGCTTCCTTCTTTCAGAAATCATTCCTTGGGGCTTAGCAACTTTCTTTGAACATCCTTTAAAAATTTACTCTTGATGAAATTGTATTGACTCATTCTTGTGTCAGTAGTATTTAGTAGCTTAAAGTACTCTTATTTTTCCATGGCATTGCCTTTGTGATGCATTTACCCAATTCAGGCTCAACCTTAGCTATTTTTTCTTTTTTCTTTTTTTTTTTTTTTAAGTAGAAGAAGCTTAACTGTATCCTGAAGAAAAGCAGGTTATCCATGCTACTCATGGTTTACCCACATTAGTCTGAGTTTATCTTCCCTGAATAGGGATCACCAAAAGAGCACAGAGGATTTGCGCAACATCAGCAAGTTTGCTGATGATAAGAAACTGGGAGGATGGCTGATATGCAAGAAGGCTGTGATGCCATCCAGCATGA
>JAOXOE010030481.1:0-13019 GCA_028565055.1 Phoeniculus purpureus | reverse complement strand
ATTAGACTAGGTGATCTTTCAAGGTCCCTTCCAATCCCTAATGATTCTATGATTATTATAGGTGGTCCCCACCATCCCTTTATAATAAATGTTAATTTGAAAACAGATAATATAAAAAGGTATAAATATACAAATACATAAAACTAAACTGGTAACATAACCTTTTATAAGAATAAAATAGACTAAAATGGTTTTTTTATATATTTATAAAGCTGAGCATGTTGCTCCCTACAGGAAGGGATGGGATCCAACCTACTCACACTGACCTCTTTAAATCCAAATTCCTTTAAACTTGCCAAGGCCACTCCTTCCAGGATAATTATGGAAAAATGAAATAAAACAATAAAATAAAGACAAAATATAATAAGATAAATTCAAAAAATTAAAATATAAATTTTTTAAATTTAAAAACTAAAAAATGGCTATATAAACCCCTAAAATAATTTAAAATTTAAAATAAATTAAAATAAAATTAAGATAAATTAAAATAACATAAATGAAAATAAAATAAAATTAGAACCAGAGCTGTCTTCATTTGTCTTGAGCCCAACATAAATGCTGATGCGTTTTATATTTGGGCTAAATCTATTTTATTCCTTTCAACGTGGATTTGAATCTGTTTGGGTTCAGTGTGCACTGGATCAGATCCCCCCTTTACCCCCTAAGGGGGATTTCATGGCAGAACAAAGTTCAAAATGGAACAAAAGTCCTTCCAGCCTCCCACTAAGATGCTTGAAAAATTATCCATGGAGAGAAATACGCTAAGAAATTAGTTTCAGGCTGCTGTAATACAGTTGTAGCCATTCTAATCTGATGCTGTTAGGATTAATAGGGTTTAATAGGATTTTTTAATCCTGTGCCAGATATATATTTGACCCTGGGTATGCAAAATACAGCAACATCCACCTGCAGAAGGGGATTTTAGCCCTTTTACTGCCAAGTGATACCTTGAATTCTCCCCTATTTAGCACCACAGATGCCTATTGCCATTATTTCTCCTACTTGGTCCTACAGATGTTCAGGAGAACATCCACACACCCCCACAGAAGTGCCCAAAACAGGGTGGACTTGTGCTGGAACTTAAGAACATTTCTTGCATGGAAATAGGTTGTTTTGTTGTTTGTTTGTTGTTTTTTTTTAACAGGGAAATACATAAAAGATAAGGACCAAAGGAGCCTTGTTCCCACCATTGAGTCAGTGCAGGAGACCTCCTGCACTCACAGTGTGCCAAGGGACACGCAGGGTTCCTGACCTCAAAGGATGCCAGGTAGTTGCAGACAGTGAAGAAAACAAGGAAAACGAGGGAAAAACCCCACCAAGGAGGACACAGAGCACATCAGGATGTGGTGCTGAACCTGTTCAATGTGTCCTTGCTTGGAAAAGTTATGGAGTGCCTTCTGCTAATTGAGGGAAAATTAAGTGTCCTGTCATTGGGTTGGTAAGGGAGGTTTACATGGGTAAGTTCATGCCTGGATGGGGCAGGGATGAAACAGTAAGGAGGTCACAAATCATAGAATCACACCACCATTCAGGTTGGAAAAGACCTTCAAGATCGAGTCCAACCCTTAATGCAACTGTCCCAAGGCCACCGCTAAATCCTGTCCCTGAGCTCCAGATCTCCACAACTGGAAAACATGGCCAGGGATGGCAATTCAACCCCTTCCTTGGCAGCCGGTTCCAAGGCCTGACGACCCTTTCCAGGAAGAAGCTTCTCCTTAGGGCCAGTCTAACCTTCCCCAGAGGCAACTTGAGGCCACTTCCCCTTGTCCTATCCCTTGTTCCTTGGGAGAAGAGACCAACCCCTACCTCTCCCCACCCTCCTGCCAGGTAGCTGCAGACAGCAAGGTTTCCCTCAGCCTCCTTTTCTCCAGCCCAACCAGCCCAAGCACCTTCAGCTTCTTCTCACAATGTTTGCTCATGGTACATCCATACTCTTCTTATGGGGTTATGTCTAAATTTATTATATCTACCTAAAATAAATCTTATTTTAGTTCATAGCAGGAGGTCTACAGGTTTCTCTGAGCTGCTTACCTGCAGAGTTTAAACCCTGAAGGAGCTCTGTGGTGATGCTGAAACATCAGGAAACACCAGAGAGGCTGAAAACCATGGCCACCTCAGCTCCCCAACACCCTCACACTAACTAGAGTCAATCAGCTCAAGAAGGTCTTTGTGAGCATTGTACAGAGTCACCTTAAATCCCTGCACCAGCACCCCAGAATGACTGGTTTGCTCATTTTTCTGCAGGATGGGATAAAGGAAAGCAAGGGTGGGTTATTAATTTCTTAGATATTTTCCTTATCAGTTTATTTATTAATTTCTTATAAAAAATAAACCCAGAACCTTCACAACTTGATTTCTTGCAACCCTTCTGAGAAGAAGCTGCCACCCCTGTGGAATCACGAGAAAAAGGCAGAAAACTCATTAAATGACTTTAGTTTCCATGATTCATTCAGCACAGAATAGGAAACATTGCAGAGAAACACAGCAGCAGAGGAAGGAAGAAGGAAAACCACTTCTCCAGGGAACACTCCACTGCCTTAACTAAGAGCCTGGACACTCCCTCACCCTCTAGCCCTGTCCTGGGTTTCCCTTCCTTCACCAAAAAGTGTCCTGGGGTGCAGTGCCAACAGTCTGCAACCCTGACTCATCCCCAAGGAACCCACAAGGCATAAGACAGCCAGTTGCCTACCAGAAAGACATCGCAGCCCATAACAAAAGGCATCATAACCCATAAGCAAGCCAGAGGACGTCTGGTGGGACAGACCAATGCAACCTGAATCCCCAAGCCTCACCAGGTCATCCCTCCAGTGTTTGTTAATGATGGTTTTTCTCTGATGATAGATCAGCCCCAGCAAAGTGAGGTTGGCAGCACTTGAGGTGCCTCAGGCAGCCGAACCCCACACTGAACCCGTGGACTAGTGCTGGTCTTTACCCTGTAGAGCAGATGCAGTCCTGGTCTACAGGACAGGGACAGTAAACCTCCTAGGTTTCACCCAAAGTGCATCACCCCTGGCAGAGCAAAAGGGACAGGAGTGTCAGCCCTTCTTGGCAGTGACAGCAGCCCAAGGTGCTTCTCATGCTACCAGCTTTCCCTTGCAAGTGTTTTGGGATGAGCTCCTGAGGCAAAGCAACATCTGAGGAGAGCAGCCGGTTTCTACTGTAGGTACTCCACAAAGCCATGGGGCGATGCCAAGGGGAAGGGATGAAATCCCACCAATTTTCTACGCATGGGACACTCCTCAAGGGTTTTGAGACGTCTAACACTGAGCCTGGGCTCACCTCATCCACCAACCTCAGTCTAACCCATGGGGTGGCTGAGAAGACAATTTCATGGGCTGCAAAGCTCTGCATCATCTCAGCGAAGACAGGGAAGCTCAGCAAGACAGCGACATGGTTCTTTCCAGGCAATTTTCATGAAGCTCAGACTTTCTAATTCAATTTGGAGTTTGAGCAATTAACCCTTCCCAAAGTGCCTGTGTCTGCGGGGAGGAGAAGGACAATAAAAGGCAACAAGCTCCAAACAGACACGGACCATCAGCTGCTTAGAGATTTCAAACATAGTAACAGGCAAAGATGGATTTGCTGATTGCTCTCTGGTTGGTTTGCAGGATAAACCCCCACGAAATTTTCAAGGGGAAGGTTTGTGCAACTGATTGGCAATGATTTGCCCCTGTGCAACCCTTCCCAATGCTGTTCTCAAGACGTTGTCCAAATTTGGATATGTTTTAGCAGGAATTGGAGGGCTTCGGGATACCAGCCGGTCTGAAAGAGCTCCTGAATTTTGCAGCCACCAAGCAGGAGCAGAGTAACCCAGAGCTGCTCTAACCTTGCTGGGAAATGCCTGCAAGAAAAGCTGACGAGCTCAGTTATTCAATAACAGAAAAGTCTTTCCCCTGGGTTTGCTGGGAACTTCTCTTCCTGTGCACCATCAGTTCTACGTGGTGGGAGCTCTAGCTTCGACAATGAGCAGAAAAAGCAAAACCAACCCAAGCACCTTCAGCTTCTTCTCACAACGTTTGCTCTCCAGACCCTTCCCCAGCCTTGTTGCTCCTCTGGCCTGGCTCCAGCCCTTCAAAGTCCTTCTTGTACTGAGGTGCCCAGAACTGGCCCCAGTACTCAAGGTGAGGCCTCCCCAGTGCCCAGTATCACAAAACATTAGGAATTGGAAGGAACCTTGGAAGACCATCCAGCCCAATTCCCCTGCCGCAGCAGGATCACCTAGATTCAGTTGCACAGAAACACACCCAGGTGGGTTTTAAATAACTCCAGAGAAGGAGACTCCACAACCCCACTGGGCAGCCCCTTCCAGTGCTCTGTCACTCCTTCACTGGGAAGAAGTTTCTACTCAGATTCACGTGGAAACTCCTATGTTCCAGCTTACACCTACTGCCCCTTGTCCTATCATTAGATGACACTGAGAAGAGCTGGCTTCATCCTCCCAACGCTTGAGCTTTCCATATTTATAAACATTAACAAAGTCACTCCTCAGTCTCCTTTTTTCCAAGCTCATGGGACCCAGCTCCCTCACACTTCCCTCATCAAAGAGATGTCCCACACCCTTCATCATCTTTGTGGCTCTGCGCTGGACTCTCTTAGTTCTGCTACCCACCCCCCTTCTGATCCACCCTAGGATGCCATTGGCCGCCTTGGGCATAAGAGCACATTGCTGGCTCACAGTCATCCTGCTGGCCACTAGGACCCCCAGGTCCCTTTCTCCTACACTGCTCTCCAGCAGATCAGTCTCCAACCTATACTGGTACCTGGGGTTGTTCTTGTCCAGATGCAAGACTCTACACTAATCCTTGTTATAGTTCAGTAAATTTCTCTCTGCCCAGCTCTCCAGCCTGTCCAGGTCCTGTTGGATGGCAGCACAGTCTGCTGGGTTGTTGGTGATACCACCTAGCTCTGTGTCATCAGCAAACCTGCTGACAGTGCACCCTAATCCCTCATCCAAGTCATTAACGAATAGATTGAATAGGACTGTACTGATCCTTGCAAGACTCCACTAGATACAGGCCTCCAACTAGACTCTGTGCCATTGACCACTACTCTCTGGCTTCTATCCTGCAGCCAGTTCATGATCCACCTCACTACCTGATGGTCCAGACCACATTGCCTCAGTTTGGCTGCGAGGATGCTGTGGGAGACTGTGTCAAATGCTTTGCTGAAGTCCTGCTTCTCTGCCTCTTTCTAAGGTGCTGGTTAATTCACAGTTCAGAATGAGAACACAGAAGATCTGAGTCTTCCTGAAGACGTATGAACACCTCCCACCACAGCGTTGGACAGTGGGCTGAAGTCTCTGTGCCACAAGCACCTTCCTTTCCCTGGTCTGTCAGAAGAACCACAACAATAATTAAAAACAAAAAATAATCCCCTAAAAACTCAAACTCAGAACTCACAGCAGTGGTGACACCAGTGATGTTGAAATGACTAAAATGCAAACACTCCCTCTTCTCTTTCCCAACAGGGTAAACACTCCTCACCATCCACAATCCCATGTAGTTATCTACAATCCTTCCTTTTCTTCAATCCACCTTCAACATGCAGAGACCAAGGCTTAAAATCCACATTCCCAGTTTGAGTTTTATAATATCCCTCAACAGGGTGGTGGCAAGAAGCTGCTCATGGCACACAGGAAAGCTCAGGAAAGATGGTTTGGAAATCCCAGCCCAAGAACACCCGGAGGCATCTTGGCTTCTGTATTGAACTGTTTGTGAGGACAATTTGGCTTTGGTTTTTTTAGATGGTTGAGAGAGACCCTGGGCCAGATTGCTGGGTGAAATGCAAGTCCTGGTGGAGTAGGGAGGGGAAAAGAGCAGGATGTGGCACTGGTGAGACCTCCCCTCAAGTACTGGGGGCAGTTCTGGGCCCCTCGCTTCAAGACAATGTTGAGGGGCTGGAATGGGTACAGAGGAACAACAAGGCTGGGGAAGGGACTGGAGGGAAAGGCTGATGAGGAGAGGCTGAGGGAGCTAGGGGTGTTTAGCCTTGAGAAAAGGAGACTCATGGGGACCTTCTCCCTCTCTCCAGCTCCCTGAAGGGATGTTGTAGTCAGGTGGTGGTCAGGCTCTTCTCCCAGGCAACTAGCAACAGGACAAGAAGGCAGGGCCTGAAGCTGCCAGGCCCTTAGATTAGTTTGGATTTTAGGAAGCCTTTCCTCAAGGAAAGGGTGATCAGAGCCTGGAATGGACTGCCCAGGGCAGTGGTGGAGTCCCCATCCTTGGAGGTGTTGAAGGACAGACTGGCTGTGGCTCTTAGTGCCCTGGTCTTGGGCTAAGCTGGATATGCTCAGAGGGCTTTCCAGACTCAGTACTTCTGTGATGATTATGAGTATGGGGGAAAAAAGAAAGAAAAAATAAGAAGGAGATGTGTGAATGTGCTAATTTCTAACCATTTTAGGTCCTTCAGAGTGTGATGAAAGCAGCTCCCCGCACCGGCTTCCCTGCACACCTTACGTCATATCGAAACCTGAGGGAGCTGGAAGAGGAAACGACTGATTTGGGCTGGGTTGGAGCAGCAAACCCAACAATTTCCTGTCTGTGGTACAACAAACCCAGGCACTGGTATTCGCTGGGACGGCTACCTCCCGCCCCGCTTTCTTCACCCTCTGACAGGGCTCTGTGTCATCGGCCAGGCTCTTCTGAGCCAAAGTAGATGGTTCTTAGGGAAAACATTTTTAAAAATAAATTACTAAAAAAACAATTAAAATATTTCATTTTAGGGTTTTTTAGTTTCCAGAGTCTTCACCACTCTGGGCAGAAAAATTAATCGCTGTGAGCGCAGCTTAGAGCTGCCCGAGTAGGGTTTTTACTCACCCCCGCCCCGAATTCCTCTGGTCATTGGCAGTTCAGCCGAATATTCTGCTCTGGGCTAACAAAGGGGACATTATTTGAGCCATGAGCCTGTAATTTGGTGTGGGCCTACAGGAAGGCTTTCTGGAGTTAAGAGCTGGATGGAAAGAGCCAGCTTCTTACTGCTGAGAAAGTAGCATCTTGTGCCTGAAGCACCTAATTCAGCAGCCTCCAAGGTACCATTTTTGCCTCAAAAAGCCCCCAACCCCTGCCTGGTTCTGGAGCAGGAGGACATCTGTCTTTAGCAGCAACCTGGACTCTCCCCAGCTGCCCAGCTATCTCCTGCTGTTGGAGCAAGTTTTGCTGTTCAGCTCAGGATGAGGTTTTTTTTTGGGGGAAATCTGGTGTGGGGTCTAGGTGGAGCATTAGAGGAGTCCTAGAAGCACAGAAAGGCACATGCAGCTCTTCCTAGTAACCCCCACCAAAGGGCAGCATTAGGCATCCCTCAAGTTTCAAAGAACCACAGAATTGTTTAGGTTGGAAAAGACCTTCAAGATCATCCAGTCTAATCATCAACCCAACTGTCCCAAGGCCACTGCTAAACCCTATCCCTGAGCTCCAGAGCTCCACAACTGGAACACACAGCCAGGGATGGCAATTCAACCCCCTCCATGGGCAGCCTGTTCCAAGGCCTGAGGACCACTTCCAGGAAGAAGTTTCTCCTCAGGGGCAACCTAACCTTCCCCTGGGGCAGCTTGAGGCCATTTCCTCTTGTCCTGCCCCTTGTTCCTTGAGAGAAGAGGCCAATCCCCACCTCTCCCCACTTTCCCGTCAGGCAGTTGCAGACAGCAAGAAGGTCTCCCCTCAGCCTCCTTTTCTCCAGTCTAACCAGCCCCAGCTCCCTCAGTTGCTCCTCACAAGGTTTGCTCTCCAGACCCTTCCCCAATCCTGTTCCTCTTCTCTGGCCACACTCTAGGCCCTCAATGTCCTTGTATTGAGGTGCCCAAAATGCCACCAGTACTCAAGGTGATGCCTCTCAAGTACCCAGCACAGGGGAACAATCTAGACTTACACACCTGCAGGACAGCACCATGGGCTCCTCCTGCCTTGTGTCTGCACCAGAAATGGTTTGGGGCGAGGATTTCTCCGCATTTCTCTTCCATGGCCTTAAGCCATTTCAGACAGTTAATTCCAATTTCAAGGCAGAGAATCTCCCTGTGCCAGAGTATTTATTAAGCAGAGCAAAATCTCAAATGCAAACCTGGTGAGATCGATGACGCTGCACTTTGTTGGTGTTTTATTCATAACCCTTCATGAGGTCCATTAAGCAAAAGAGACCAGAACTCTGACATTTTCAATCAATCTCCCAAAGAGTCAAGTTGGTGTCACTGGCAACATAACAAATTGTTCATGGGATGGGGAACGGAGCCCCAGGGGGGCTTCTCACTGTCTATAACTACCTTAAAGGAAGGTGCAGAAAGGTGGGGGTTGGTCTCTTCTCACAAGGAACAAGAGGTAGGACATGAAGAAATGGCCTCAAGCTGCACCAGGGGAAGGTTAGGTTGGCCTTGAGGAAAAAATTCTTCCTGGAAAGGGTTCTCAGGCCTTAGAACAGGCCGCCCAGGGAGGGGGTCAAAACGTCACCCCTGGCCGTGTTTCCCAGTTGTGGAGATCTGGAGCTCAGGGACAGTGTCTAGCAGTGGGTTTGGGACAGCTGGGATAGTGGTTGCACTCAGAGATCTTAAAGATCATTTCCATCCTAAACAATTCTATGATTTTATAGAATCTCTGACTGGTTTGGGTTGGAAGGGAGCTCAGAGCTCACCCAGTGCCAACCGCTTGCCATGGGGAGCAATACCTCTCACCAGACCGGATTGCCCAGAGTCCCATCCAACCTGGCCTTCAACACTTCCGGGAGAGGGGACATCCAGGCAAGCTAAAAGCAGTCAAAGAAAGAGCTTGACGGGCTATGGTCACCTAAACCAAAAGGCACAGATGACAGCTCCTGGGCCAGTCCCCAGGTGACATCCCAAGCGATAGAGAGGAGATAGTGGATAATCTGTCAACAATGGGGTTGAAATGAGTTGCCCAAACCTTCATGGAAGATGTGACTCATAAAAACACCAAAGCTCAGAAGATGTCATCACCCTTATCAGCTACTCGCCATCAACTGAGTTTGCTTTGATCCCCAGCACAGCCCTCACACCCATTCTAAATGGGTAAAACTGGGATGGTATGGCTGTGGCACCACTGTCCTGTCCCACTGGGAAAGAAACCTACAAAGAAACGAGCGTTTCCATCACAGAACTTCCATCCACAGCCCTTCTGAACTTGCTCAGTGCACATTTAGGTCACCAGTCTCAAGCCACTCCCCTGCCAGCCCCTATTTGTCCCCACTCCCTCCTTTCTGTCAGCTGGTCTTTTATTCCCACTGCCAACTGGGGCATCCCCTGACGGAACAATCCCAGCCTGGCGGGGGTTAGAAGGGACCTCTGGAGATCATCTAGCCCAACCCCCCAAGCCAATAGCAGGATCACCTAGGGGCAGGTCAAGGTCACACAGGAACGCATCTGGAGCATCCCACATTTAACCTCCACCTCACAAAGCACATTTCAAATAACTGAGTTTGTTGCTTTTGGGGTTTTTTTCTTCAAAACAGCCTAAAGTTGACAACAACAACACTTGCGTTCACTTCCTTCCTTCCGCTGCTCCCAGCAATTTTAAGCCTCTTTTTCTGCTCCCCCCTATAATTTCCAAGTCAATTCCTGAAAACCCCACAAGGAGTTTGCAGCACAGACCCCGATGAAATAAAAAAATGCTCTTAAAAACCTCAGCAAGGTTATTTTTTTTTTTTTAAATCCTTTTTATACTTTATGCTTTTCCCCCTGGAGATGCCTGTGCCTGCTTCAATTAACAAAATGGCTTAAGCCAACGGGGTGATAAATAACCAAGGAGCCAACAGGTCACTGCCATTCACTTCAGAGTAACCAGAACCTGCTATCATCTGCTCTTTGGGGTTGTTTTCCCCCTCCCCCCGCCCCAGTCCTTAGTGACACATTTTCATTGCCTCTTCCCGAAGAGTCCCACCGCAGCTGAGGATTGAGCCGGTGAGATTTACCGATACCCACAGATATCACAAAATATTGAGTAATAGGGTTTTTTCCCTCCCGTCCTCTTCCCTTGCTCCTGGAAGGAGGAAAGACATTCCCCCTCTACATCCCACAAGCGCAGTGGGGCCGATCTGCTGCAAATTCACAGCGATGCCCTAAACTCCAGGAAAATTCTGGGCAGGCCACAGAAATCCTTTTTCCCTGCTGGGAGGCTTGTCCCTAAGAACGGAGCCCGAAACACCCCCCCCCCCCCTTTTCCTTCCTCCCCCCATGATGCAAGCGGAACAGTCCATGGGAGATCCCAGAGCTGCAAGGGAACGTCAATGTTAAGGCACTGCCTTCAAACTCACAGAAAAATTTACCCCGAAATGAAGAATTTTACTTTGTTTTAATGTTGGGAGAGTAATGCTGACAGAGGGACAAGATAAAAATAGAGGAAAAAGGGGTTTGATGCAGAAAAGTTGCTAAATTAATAGGGTTGGGGCGGCAGAGGCTAGATGAAGGAGGGCACTGAGGAGCGGGACTCGCTCGTCCCACCCCATCTCACTAAACCCAACCTCGATAAACTGGCAGGAGCTCAAAGAACCATAAAAATAATGAGAGGGCTGGAAGAGGTGACACACAGAATTAAAAGGATCTCAACCACGTATCGGCGGCTCGGCGGCAACAGACAGAGATACCTGTGAACCCAAACCATCCCTGGGAGGGGGGATCTGGGGCTGAGCTCCCCCTGTGAACACCATCCCCACTCCCGCCAGCGCTTGGCCACGGCATTCCTTCCCTCTAATACAATCCCTAATTTAACGAGTGGAGAGGATCTGGGCAAACATATTTTGGGGTTGGGGTATGGATGACGTCAGGCACTAATTTAGGTCCTTGCTGGACTTCGGCCCCACACATGCAGCTGGTTTTCGTGCATGAGTCGACCCCAATACTCCAAAAGCGAGGGAAGCATCATTGACTCATTCCTGATTGACACAATGGGGTTTTATAGTTTCTAGGAAGCTGTTTGGGGTTGGTTTTTCTCCCCCCTCCCCGCCTTAACCACGGAGTGAATCTTCCTGTGGCTCCAGTATAAAAATAACAACCCTAAAGCACCAAGTTTTCAATGGGTTGAGGCTATCTTGGGGCTTTGGGGTGAGCACTCGCACCCCCTCAACATAAGCCTACTGATCTTGTCTTTTCCTCCATTTAAACGTCCGAGAATGAATAAATCAAACCCTTTTAAGCTCAATAGGAAGAGGGGGATCACAGCAGGGAACCCGTGGGGCGCAACTGACAGCGCGGTGACTCCCACAGCCGCAGGCATGCGCAGCCACCTCGCAATTAATGCTGGAGCCATTCCACTCAGGATGATCCCATTGAGTAAACATCCCCCCACCCCAGAGCCATTAAAAATTGATTAAAAAAATATAGATAATCAAATACATGTTTGTTGGGGCAGAGATCTCTAGTTTTGGGGCTCCCTCCATCACAAAAGCCATCCTGACAGCTCCAGCCACACGTTCCCACTCAAACGGGTTCTTTGTCCAGGTGTGCAGTGTCTCCCCGGTCCCAAAGCTGAGGTCCCCCAGCTCATTAGTCACCCCAAGTCCACAAAGGGCCCTGGGAGGTCCTTTCCTCACCCAAAGCAGCTTGGAGCTGACTACAACTTCAGAATCTCATGTTTCTGTAAGCTGAAGAGACCCTGTAACAATCCCCACCCCATAAATGAAGAGGTTTCCCAGCTCTGTGTAAAATCCCAGGTGCAGAGCAGCCGGTGGATGGGGGCTGAGGCCCCACCACAGGCAAATTAGTCATGGGGTGGAAAAGTTTCACTGTTTTTGGCCCAAAGTGATGAGGGAACTCAGTACAGGGTGCTGGCTGGGAACATGGGGGTACTTGTACTAGGAAGTACAAGTGCTGGGATGCTTGGTGCTGGGGAAGCATCCTGCATGCTGGAGCAGGGTGCTGGGTGCTCAAGCATAGTACTAGGATGCAATGCTGGATACTGGGAGCTCAAGCACTGCACTGGGACAAGATGCTGGGAATTGGAGAACAGTACCACGAGCTTAAAGCGCAACACTGGGAAGGGTTCTGGATGCTCAAGCACAATCCTGGGACACAATGCTGTGTACTGGGATCTCAAGCACTGCACTTGGAACTCAAGCACAGTACAGGGGCAGGGTGCTGAGAGCTGGAGAACAGTACTGGGAGCTAAAACATGGTACTGGGGCAGGGTGCTGGGAGTTGGGGCAGAGTGCTGGATGCTCAAGCACAGATCTAAATGCTCAACAGTACTGGGATCTGAAGCACAGTACTGGGGCAGAGTGTGGAGAGCTGGAGCACAGTCCTAGGAGCTGAAGCACAGTACTGGGATCTGAAGGACAGTACAGGGGCAGGGTGCTAGATGCTGGGTTCTGGGACAGGGTTCACAAACACAGTCTTAGAACCTCAAGCTCAGTACTGGGGTAGGATGCTGAATGCTAAAGCACAGTCCTAGGAGTTCAAACACAGTACAGGGACAGGGTGCTGGGTGCTAGGAGCCGGAGTACAGTCCTAGGAACTAAAGCACAGTACTGTGGCAGGGCGCTGGATGCTGGCGTAAGGTGCTGGATGCTGGGACAGCATGCTGGGTGCTCAAGCACAGCCCTAGGAGCTCAAGCACAGTACTGGGGCAGGGTGTTGGTTGCTCGAGCAGAGTCCTAGGAGTTGGAGCACAGTCCTAGGAGTTGGAGCACAGTCCTGGGGCAGGGTGCTGGCTGGCGGGGCAGGGTGCTGGCTGCTCAAACCCAATCCTCAGAGCTCCCGCACCCCACTGGGACCTCCCGCAGGGCAGCGGTGCCGGCTGTTGGGTGCGGGGGGATGAAAAGGGGCGGTGTTTCCCGGCAGGATGGATGGATGGACGGCAGGGCAGGGGGTCACTCACCCAGCTTCTCGACGAGGCGCAGCATGACGCCGCCGATGTGCACCTCGCCCGTGACCCGCAGGGTGACATCGCGGCCCAGATCCGTGACATGGACGTTCAGCTCCCACGTCCCGTCCGCGTAGCAACCGTCCGGCATGCGGATCCCGTCCAGCGCCATGGCCCCGCTCTCCTGCACCCGCACACCCCGCCGCCCGGCCCCGCCGCTTAGCT